>JAGTTH010005105.1:0-15108 GCA_022606485.1 Agraylea sexmaculata | reverse complement strand
AAGGGTTGTGAACCAACACCCTCGGGATGCTGTTCTCATTATACAAGCACATCAAATAATCGACACTCATCTTCTGTTTTATCACGTACATTTGTTCTCATTTTAATTACTATCAATTACAATTAGCCGAATGAATCTCGTTGGCAGTTTGGCCATGTTGATTTGTAATTTAGTTTAATGTAAGGCTGTGGTTTAGTAATATTTAATATAATAACGAGACACGAACAGGTTGTTGTTGTTGATCCCCGGGCAACAAACCCGCTTATTACATGGGATCGTGTAATCAAACTATATCTAAGATCCAGAATCCCGGTGCTCACATCAAGTGTCCACAATCCTAAATCTGATATACCAAGGGCCTCACTTTATCACCCAATATTTTAAAGATTACGAAACATTTCTTATAAAATCGCTTACTTGGGTTTCCTAAGCGTACGTCGCCGTAAACGTATACCGTTAAAAAGTTGTATAGTTGCTTTACTACACTGTCGAAAAACGACGCCGTACGTTTAGAAAACCATTACGTAATACGGTTCCAATTTTTATTGAATTAAACTCTCTTTTCCACCAATTCTGCCATCTAAAGGGCTTGTTTAGGAGTGACCTTATATAGTAAAATATACATGATTGCTTCCTACACCTTACTTAATTTTATTTTATTTACATTCTATTTATAATACTATTATTAATTTTTATACATGAAGTTTTCATTTTTGTTTTTTTACCTTTTTAATTATTATTATTATTGTCTTGTCTGTAAAAAAAGCTCTTATGAGCGTACGCCTAGGAAACCATTACTTTAATAAATTGCTAGCGGATTAAAAAAAATATATTAATTCAATGTACAGAGTGAACTTGAAGTATCTGAGAATATTTTAGGATATTAAAAAAAATGGTCTTGCAATCAACTGTCTATCTATTTAATACGCAGTAAAGTGAAAATATTTTACTATTTTACTCGATAATCTCAAAACTATCAATTACGCCCTTATTCCATCCAGTCCTTTAATTAATATGTTACAACATACTATTCGCTAATAATCAAAATATGTACATCCAGATCCAGATTATATATATATATATATATATATATATATATATATATATATATATATATATATATATATATATATATATATATATATTATAAAAAAAAAAATGAAATATATGTAAATAATTAATTTAATAATTTTAGGTTAAAACCCAATTATATGTGCTTTACATATATTGTTAAATATATTTCATGGTTTTGGAATGAATTGGTTGGAGTTTGGGCCGCCATCTTCTAATAAGCCGTTTCTGTCAAATACGCAGTTGTGGATATTATGTTGTCGCGTGTCTGTTAAATACGCCATGAATTAATAACAAATAATTTTTTTATTTTTAATATTTTTTTCACTTATTTTTACGATAAAATATCTTCGTGTAGTTAAAATCCATCCATCCATATTTATATTAAAGTCTAATGATGCCCACTAAAATATTTAATAAATAAATACAAATTATTGCAATTTAAACAATCGCGGTTATTATTTTATATTTGGTCAACAATTAAAATAGTAAATAAAAATAACATAATATGATGATGGAATGAATAACGCGTCTTTGTATAACTCTTTCGATTTTACTGATGAGAATGTTTGATTAGCTTATTTTTTTAAATAATTTTGAATGTTTGTTAGCTAAGGGATTATTTATAGAAAATTAAAAATTAAAATAATAATAATTGTGCAGTGTATAAACCCTGCAGTGAAGATGGTTCATGATGACGCTATTGAAGTAGGCGGAGATAGTTTGAGCGTGGATTAAGACATTATGTGAGCCATCACTATCAATTTAACCATCAAACAATTGTTTTTGACTATTCAATCATCTGTTATAATATATGATATGATAGTGTGTGGAGCCTGGAGCCATCAACCCCATAAATATTATGAAGAGTGCTGCTCTTCCAATGGGAACGGATGCCAAATGAAACTGTCTCGCCTCAGCGTGGCGTGAAATATGGACCTATTAAAGTTTTTTTCGCAATTACCTCTCAAATTTGAACCCACTACTCGAAAGTACTCCACAAACTATAAAACTGACAACCATCAATCAAAAAGACTATTCTTCGAAATAGCCTCTTTGATGTCTCACTCCTACAGGTATCTATCTATTGGAGGTGCAACTGCAAGATTTATTCACAATACTGAATAATAATACAATTTTATGATGGGAAATCTGTATTTACTGCTTGGTATAATACAAAAAAATATATATTAATGTCATAGTAAAATTGAGGAGTGGGTTTGAATAAAACAATTTTTCTAAATAAGCACAAATAATATAGAGATATGTGTAATAAACTTTTGCATATCTAATACCAAAGACAATACTTCATCATATTAAATGTTTTACTTAATTACAGTATACGCCCTTATTTCCTTCAGCCCCACAATTTTAATAAAATTTAAGCATGATAACAATAATAAATGCCTAAAAAACTATTATATCATAAAAGGAGGAGGCAAATGCTCATGGGTTTAAATACAAGTGAAAAAATTTATTTTATTGGTTATTACGACTGTGATAATATTAATTAAATCCCAATCGACTGTCATGATCCAGGTTTACTCTGATTTCTTGTATTGTAAGGTAAATACTGATTATTAAGTCGGTGACCTGCGTAACTAGTAATAGTTAAGATCATCGACAGACAATTAACACGTTGTTGTGAATATGAGTTGAAATCCCTTTCGAATAAAAAAATATCCCGATCGATCGTCTTGATCCAGGTTTACTCTGATTTCTTGTATTGTAAGGTAAATACTGATTATGAATTCGGTGACCTGTGTTACTAGTAATAGTTAAGATCATCGAAAAACTGTACTACAAAAGTTAAAATGTCTCATTTATATACAAAAATGGTTTAAATTGAAATGAAATATGCAGATTGTGGTGTAAAAAACAAAGGGCTGTATTCAATATAATAATAATGTAATGAGAGTGAGTGCGTGCGGTGCGTATGCGTAATAATAAATGAAACCAGTTATTGCACTTTTTTTTGCAGATATTTTCATGATAAACTATGTGATTCAATTTATTGTCTAATTCTATAATATATTTAAATCCAAATAAGAGGATTTTCAGTGTCGATTTAAAAAAAATTATAGATAAAATTATTAAAAAATAACTATAAATTTTTCTCTACAAAGTAACAAAGACTAGACTGATGTATAATTTTTGTATTTTTTGCTTATTTTATAAATAAGCTTCGAAAGTAATTTAATAAGACATAGTTAGAGGGTGAATGGACAGGTTTTCAATAGCTCGAACTTTTAGAGCACTGCACGGCATACATTTTAATAAAGTATTTAAAAAATATATTATCTTTGACCATGTACCCTGAATTAAATAGTTGATGTATGAAAACTATAATTGATAATTGAAATAAAATAATAATCAGCTTAATAGCTCAAGGGATAAGACGTGTGGCTACAAATACTGTGGTCATGGATTCAAATCCCGCTAAAGTTGATCGGTTATTACGACTGGGAGATCGGGAATAATATTAATAAAATCCCGATCGATCGTCTTGCTCCAGGTTTACTCTGGTTTCCTGTATTGCAAGGTAAATACTGATTATTAAGTCGGTGACCTTAATTTATAAAAAAGCCTTCTTGTGCGATGTTAATCTGTATTTGTTCACATATTTTGTTAACACGATGTGGTTTGTAAAACACGGACCCGATATCAATTTGTTTGACGCCCATTATTATAAAATACAGGGTGATCCTAATTGCATGTTACTATTTTATATTGTGTGATCTACGATCCAAATATCGTGACCGTGGAGTTACTCCATTACAACATCAATTAATACCACACTTTTCTATAATGTATTTGTGTGATATTTAAGTGCAATATAGTGGTGATAAATTAATTAGAGTATTTAAAATAATAGTTTGTGGGCGGTTATGGGAGCGGCTCTTCTCATTATTTATCCATATCGGGTACATTTTATTTGAGAGACCAGCTTCGTACTATTATACACTCTCTTATACTGCAATTGAGACATTATTATCATTCAGATGTTATCAACCATTACGATTATAAAAAATAATTATTCTTAGTGTTGATTAAAGGACTGCTTATACAACATCAACTTATCAACAACAGGTCCAAGTCTGCTAGTTAAACTCTTTGACCAGATCTACTATTTTGGAAGTACAAAAACGATATCACAGCAAAGTTCATTGAAACAATGCTTATTTACTTATGAGTGAATAGGAGTGACAGTTGGCCGAGCGCGAGTGTTGCCATATAATAATAACATCATAATAAACACTCATTAATAAATACCGAAGATTCTCAAGCTGTCAAAAGTAAATAAATATAAATTAAGATAAAATAAAGTAAGGCGTAAATTATTTATATGTTACTATGTAAGGTCGCTTCTAAACAAACCCTGTACGTGGCAGAATTGGTAGAAAAGAGTTCATTTTAACAAAAAAAAAAAATTTTAATTGAATTTATTGACTTAATTCACAGTTTGACTCATATAATGCAAAGGTAATTAATTCATTATTTATCTGAAATTAAAATGCATGTAGTTTAAACGATAGTCAAACTGTGTAATTATTCAACATTTATTTTTCTTTTCAAATAGGGTTAAAAAAATTACAAATATATCAATTTAGAGGGGAATAAAGACAGCTCATATGTAAACAATATTGACTAATCATATTTATAAAAAATATAACAGTTCCATTACTATTAACTATTAATATATACATTTTCATTCCATTTTACTTCATTGCTTCATTGTTTCAAATATTAATTTTCCATTATTCATTGTTCAGTTATAAATATATATATTTTTAAATATATAATTTAATTGTATAGGTTATAAAATGATGATTATCTATGAATTTACCAATAAATGTATGTATTTATTTATGACAATATGGTAGTAAGAATTTTCACAGTGCCAATTTATAAATTGTTTTTTGATCTTGCCGTATTAATATGATTTTTAATCGTCGATCATATATTTGATTTCAATAATAATTTATCTTAATAATAAAATAATTGTTTATCCCTGGCTATGTTGAGGCTGAGTTAATAAAAACACGAGAAAATATTATGGTAAACGCAACGATAGTCTGTCTCGAACAAGCACGATATCTTCATCTGATCATATCAAACACAATAAGGGCTGTCTTTATTCATTTATAATAATATATATTAAAAAATATGCATTTATATTAAATAAAAAGTAATGGAAAATATTCAATGGGTTATAAGAAAAAAAACCTATCTACCTACAAAAAAATAGTAGAATAGCAGTTTTAACTCAAGTATAATAATGTGATAGTCTTATTATAATAAAACCTAATATTGAATATGTTTGCACCAAAATATTCAGTGAATTTGTAGATACGTTGTGTGAATAACTTGTCAATATTGAGTGGAAAATTTTTTCTAAATTTTAAGGTTGATGATTGTGAAATATATATTTTTTAATAAACAATTATTCATCCAAATCAATCATTTCACATTACTTCACTGGATGACCTTTAAATATATAAAACTATGTTTATTTTATCTAAAAAAATACCTAAATGGGTTTCAAGAAAATTGGGATTACTGCCAAGAATAATAAAAAACTAAAAAAAGAAGAAACAGACAGATATATGTATTTTATTTTAGTTTTAATAAGGTTTTTATAAATTTTGTTTTTTTTATATATCACAATGTGTTAATTGTCTGTCGATGACTATTATTAGTTACACAGGTCACCTACTTAATAATCAGTATTTATCTTACAGTACAGGAAATAAGAGTAAACTTTGATCAAGACGATCGATCGGGATATTATTAATATTATTCCCGATCTCCCAGTCTTAGCTGGTAGTAAAAGATTATATTTTTTATCAAATAATAATTATTTATCGTATATAAAAGGGGGTACTCACTATAGAAAATTGAGTACCGGTCACGTAGCGGCCACGTATCCCAAAGCTCAAATGTGAGATAATTAGTTCACCTGTGCTCATGTTTAAATGTTGAAATTTGTTATAAAAATAAAACTAACATCGACATTATTGGCTTTATTAATGATACAAACGACTAATTAAAAAATAGAATATCGAGCATAAACATAAAATTATTCCCCTTTAAAATGAAACAAAGAATAGTGTAATATTTAAAATCTAAAAAATCAAATGGTTATATTTGATGGAGTTCCAGATAATTTAGTATAATATAAGTGATTGATGGTGCAGCCCTTATGATATCCGGAAGAGCAAGGTTCAAAGAAGGAGTGTGCTTAAATGATGTCTAAATTTATTAAAGCTTCATGATGCAGCATTCCTCTTTTATTATCAAATTAGCAGACCAATGCGGGCCTGGTCAACACTGGACACGCCCATCGAGCACAGGGCCGCATTCGGATTTTATTTTATGCCATTGAGTTATGGTATTCAGAAGAAAAGTCATCCATCATTCCGATGCGAATTAAATTTTGGATCATATTACATTGAAACACATTAAATCACTACATAGAAAATAATATGACAGGGGTTTTAAAACGACGGCTCATGAATAAACATAATATTATTATATAATAACACTTTTATTATCCCAACTAACAAATTTTCACACAATGGGAAGAAAATCTAATAATTTACGAAGAAGTTTTTTTGAGTCATCAAAAATATTATTTTTTATAGATAAAGCGTAGTTACGATAAAATAATATTGGGAAAATATTGTTACTCTTAAATTTAACAAGATAAGAAGAAAACAAATTTCAATAGTATAAATTGAAGGAATAAGTCATTTTACGGAAATGAGGGGTATCCCTTTATCCGCCCTTATTCCACACAAGCCCTAAAGTATATCACTTATGACCAGAGTTCGCCAAAATATGGCACTTATTATTATGAAATGTGGCAAAAATGGCATTTAAATTCCAAAAAGTAGCATTATTTTGTGGCAATTATAAATTTTCGACAAAATCGCCAATAGACTGATTTCATTATTCAAACTATAATATCTAGATTTTTGCTTATGAAATATTTTTTTATAAAATTCATAATGTTGTGTTTTTTGCCAAAAGTAGTAGTAATTCGAAAAGTAGCATTATAGGGTAACAAAACGGCATTTGACGGAATCTGTTTATGGTGAGTGGAAGTGCAACAAAACGGTTTCAATTGGTAAACAATGTTAACCCGATCTTACACGTTCAAACAAATTAATTGATTTAAATACCGAATATTTGGCCAATGTCTATTTGTTTAGGCTTTAAAATAATTGTTATTGAAAGGAGTTGAGGGTTGAAGACACCAACCAGTATGAATGATTCACTGTCTGGATTTGAAGATCTGGTTGACAGTGGCAGGAAATTACGACCAGATGAGACCGTCTGTCAACATGAGCGATGAACCAACTTCATATTTTATTATCAAAACCATAACACACGAATTTATAGATTTTTTTTTTCACTCACCCGCATTTACCGAAATATTAATCCCGTTTAAAACGTGCGCTCTGCCAATTTATTTTAAGTTGTGTGCGATAAATCATAAAGTAATGGTCGTATAAAAGTATTAATTTGATTTAAACATGGTATTGCATTGGCAATTTGAGGTCGTTTAGTTAAGAGATAAGAGTTTATATAATGGCGATGATATGTGCTCTTTGACTACGCCACAACATTTATATTATATGACAACACACATTATTAATATAATTATACGATAATAATTGAGGGGCTGGGTGGAATAAGGGCGTATACTGATAATCGAGTAAAACATTCAACAAACCTTTAATACGATGAAGTATTTATTGTCTTTGCTTACGTGTAAATGTCCATAACAAATGTTTTTTTATATAAATTTCACGGAAAAACGGCGTATCTCCTTATCCGCCTTTATTCCATCTAAGCCATATATAATAGTTATACCACTTATGACCTGATTTAAGGGGCGGAAGGGCAAAAAACCGCTTTAAAATAATAAGTAATGTAGTAAACAAATTATTGAAACCGTTTATAGAGACATTTTAATTTATTTTATATAAATTGTCTTTGATAATAGGAAATCTATCCAAAAGTTTTTTTATACTGATCGATGGATTT
This sequence comes from Agraylea sexmaculata, assembly GCA_022606485.1. Taxonomy (NCBI): domain Eukaryota; kingdom Metazoa; phylum Arthropoda; class Insecta; order Trichoptera; family Hydroptilidae; genus Agraylea; species Agraylea sexmaculata. The sequence goes on along the minus strand of JAGTTH010005105.1, from coordinate 6,984 downwards.
TTTAAACTTTATTTACAAAAGTCATTTTATGGAAAATGGGCGTATTGTATTATCCGCTCTTATTTCATCCACCCCCTGAATTATATTATTTAATTTGAATTATCTAAAACTATCCTTTAAAATATTATAAACATCTATTAGTTTCGATTCAGATTGTGACTAAAGCGCGACTGTAGCGTAACGACAACCGCATAATATAGGAGAGTTTCTTAATATATTATTTTGAACGATTAGTGATAGTTTCTTTAACTTAAAAATTTACTGAGTGAAAAAGAAATATATTTACTGTCACATTCTTATAAAAAAGATTGCTCTTTATTGATTTTAAGAAATTCCCCTCTCATATTTTGTGTAGTTAGCGCTACGTTATAGCCACACTGTAGTAGTAATCTAAGCAGGACGTGTTTAAATAATGTGAAACAATTAATTAAATATACTGTTAAATACTTAAAACGAAGAAAAAAAATCCGTGATAAAATAAATTGTATAGGTGAAGATACTGGTTTCATTTTTTCATCGGTATTTCCTAATGAAAAAATGCGGATATTTTTTAAAATATTTACTGTTGTAATTAACTGCGTGACATTGCATCAAAAGTAATAAATTGACCGCCATTGTGTAATCTAGTGGAATTCATATTATAAAACATTGTTTAAAATCACAATCACAATATGCTGGAAAATGTTCGTATTGATTAATTTATTTTATTGTCGTATTCGAATGAAGCTGTGTAATATTTTTTTAAGATCAGAGATAAATTGTGAACGTGGTAAAAATATTACATAGTCAGCTTTTTACTGTATCAGGCAAAGTTTCATTAAAAATAGGCGAGAGTAAGTGTGTAGTTTGAAATTTCCATTTTTAAATAGATACACATGTATGCAGTTGCAAAGAGAAGAGCTTGACGGGGGCGGGGGTGGCACTTGAGGGTAGTCGGGGGCGGTGGCTGGTGAGGGTGAACATTTTTAAATTACATTTGTCGCCCTGCCGTGATTTGTAGCCCCCATTTCAGGGATGGCCGATCACAGTAAAGCCTTCACACTCTCCCCCTCACACTATTTAACACAAGATCAATTCTCTTATATTATTATTTCATTTGTCTACATTATGAAAATATTGAATCTTGAATTTGCTACAAATTTTCATCAAAATTTATGGCTTTTGTTCAATGATGATGATGACGAAACAGGTGAACACGCGTATCTACCCTGTAAGATTAAAGACGGTAATAGAGTTGCTTTGCTGTACTTTTATTTTTTTAGAATACTATAATATTCGTCTGACCTTTTCACCTGTTTACAATTCGCCGTTATCAGGTGGGTCTTAATAATTGTAATAAATAAAATTACATATGAATTTGCAATCGTTGCATTAGGTTAAGTTTGGGTTTCCTAGTCGTGCGTCGCCATAAAGACGGTAATAGAGTTGCTTTGCTGTATTTTTTATCGTTTTTTATTAATTAGTGCCTCGCCTGAGGCTCAGACGAGGAATTTACTAACAATAAATCGATCATAAGTGTAGCTAAGTAACTCTACTATCGTATTTATATTCGTTCGACTTTGGCACGTCTCTGCAATCTCAACTTCACCTTCTCCAAAACTGTCCAAATTGGAAACAGTGAAAACAGTGAAAGATGACTAGCTGCCCCAAATAAATAAAATTTGTATTTTTTTTATACTGCGATGTAGCCAGAGATGTGCCAAATTCAAACGAATATTGTAGTATATCCTTTTTATCACGGAGTGCAATAAAGCGACATAAAGACAGAAGTATAACGCCCGATTAATAATAATTTCTTCATATGAGTGCATTCATAAGAAATTAGAATAGAATACTATAATAATCGTTTGACCTTGGCACATCACTGGTCCTTATGAAACATGTTAATCCCACCGTTAGTCACGAACGCATATTAAATCGCTTGTCCACCATTTGTCCACCTATAAAAGTATGAGTTGTTTACTATATTTCAATTGAATATTTTATTTTTGAAGCTATAGCTAAGGGGATAAGACGTGTAAGACGGGATAAGACGTATATATTGTTGAACCAGTACTTAGTACTATTTATAATAAATGGTGAATTAATATAAAATATTGAAAAGAACACAACCCTGGCATTGTTGGGGTTGGAGTGAAGTAAATCACGGATGATTTATCAGCAGAACACTAGTAAATATGTGGTTTTCTTCATACACACATTTTCTATACTTTACAATCTCAGATCAAACTAACTCTATTGACTTTGAATTGAAAATATGCACTCTTTTTCACATACAGACATCCAATATCGTCGGCTTCCTTTACAGACTGCATAACTCCAAAATATATGTTTCGTTTCAGTGGGAATTTTTAATAATTTCATATCATTGTTTGTACAATATACATATATATATATATATATATATATATATATATATATATATATATATATATATATATATATATATATATATATATATATATAAAATTGAACACCGGTATTTGATAAATTGTATTATATATTTTTTTTTAAATCCCATCTTCCCAGAATTCGACCAAATTAATTTAATTTATCCAATGCATATATTATTTTAGATAAATATCAGAGAATTCCAATAAAATAATACAAATATCAAATACTATGCAATATTTTAATAGTAAAGCTTTTCCACAAAGTGTTCCAGTTTTGACTTTTTTTGGATTGATTTAATTTGGATGATAATTTTGGATTGATTTGGTTGGTTTTCTTCGACTTAAATAATCATTTCAGTATTCATATTATAAACCAGATAATAAAAGTCCATGATTGTATTGTTTTTGATATATAAAAAAAAATGAAATAAATTGTGGAAGGGTTCCTTGGTCAAGCGTCATTTAACACAAAACTAAAGAGGATGATTCTAGATTTTGCCATAAAATTGACAGTCTTGTTATTTTATTCGATATTTATGTTATCAATACATCCATAAATAAAATAAATATATACGATGAGTCAATTAATAAAGAACAAAGATGATTTGAATGAAGATCAAAGAGTTATGCGGTGTTTTACCAATCAACAATTTATTATATAAAATATATCTCTTCGTTTCTAATAATTTTTCAGACATAAGTTCTTCTATTTATTATTTTTGGATTATTCATTCGTTACCTGTAACTATTTATAGATATTCCGTTATCTTAGGATATTAAGTCGTAATAATTTAGAGCCAATAATTGAACGAAGTCATAAAATAGGCGCATCTTATGAACAATCGTTCAACTTTAAATACAACACTTAACTCCTACATTAGTGAACTTTAAAGACATTATACAGCATGTTCCAAGAGTGTATTAATTTAATAAGAAATATTTAAATAGAGCAATTAATTAAACATACTAGTTTTTAATGGAATTATATACCCAGTTATTTGAGACCCTAAATTACTCAAATTAGTCATTTTCCTCAAACATTTAGTTACGGAACTTGAGAGCTATCGTTTTATTTTTGTGCAATAGATTGGTTGGTATTTAGGTACTAACAATATAAAAAAACTCATCGATCAATCAGAATAAAAAACCAGAATAAACCCTTGATCGAGGATAAGTAAGTTCCAATATATGATAAAAATTATTTTTTTATTTTTTATAAGGATTTGAACCCGTCATTTGAACCACGCAAATTCTGATGATTGCTTAATTAACTCATTCATTTATTAATTGCATGCGGCACATATTATTTAAAAATATATTTGTCAAATTTACAAGATTCCAAAGTGATAAAATGTCTAAAGTGTTTATTTTTGCGATTAATATTAAATTACTATAACCATGTCTCAACGCAGCTCAAGAGACCTATGCAAATAATTTGACCATAAAGTCAAAATGTGCATAAATACATTATAAACTATAAAATTGTTCATAACAGCATAATAGCTCAAGGGATAAGACGCATGGCTACAAAATACTGTGGTCATGGGTTCAAATCTCACTTAAGTAATTTTTTTAAAAATTATTACGACTGGGGGATCGGAAATAATAAGTCTTGATCCAGGTTTACCCAGATTTCCTTTATTGTAAGGTAAATACTGATTATTAAGTCGGTGACATGTGTAACTAGTAATAGTTAAAATCACCGACAGGTAATCAATTAACACGTTGTTCTGTCTAATAAACAATTTTGTTATACAGACAAACGATGAAAAACAAAATATCAATCGATGATGTATAGAAGGGGTGATTTTAAAATTGAGAGATTATTCAAGTTGTTTTATATTGGCGATGTAATGTAGTTAAGTGGAGGTGATGTTAAGTATGGGTATTGGATCCGATGATGTTCCACGACATCAAAAGCACATTATTAGCGACAAAATGGCGGATAGTGCTCGTTCAAAATGGCGTCAATATTAACACGTGGCGAAACGACCTGATCCTGAGGGCATCGCATCATAATACATCATCACCTGGACTCATCTTTTTACCTCTTGGTACATTCACATCGTACAGACAGTGCCGCCAGTAAGTGCTAGTCAAATATTATAATAATTATTATTGTAGTACCTGGTGCAAATGTGCGAAAGGGAATTGTGATGGAACCAGACCTTGTCGGTCATATGTCTTCAAGATTGATGACTTGTTGTGCTCATGATGAGCATGATTGCATGTCAGGAAACCAGGTGACCAACTATAAAATATTACCATCTCTAACACCACAATTCTAATATAAAGAGTGTTTTAGTAAGGTCTGGATCACACTTGAAACACATCGGAGTCTTAAGATGTATCGACAGTAAAATCTATACATATTCATTGGCTGTGAATACTACCAAAAACAGTCTTAAGACACTTACGATCTTTCATAAGCATATCATATTATACGTTGTATTAGTTATATATTTAAGTTTCTTTTATCTTGTATCTTCTGTAATTCTGACAAATGTCCCAGAAATCATTGCCGAACCGCATTAGGTTTTTCCTGTAATGGCAAGGTGATGATGGTTCATGCTTTACTATTGTGATCGATTATTATATATATATATATATATATATATATATATATATATATATATATATATATATATATATATATATATATATATATATATATATATTAATATTCTTAACAAAATTGCATTAGCGATTCCGACTTAAATTTTTTTAAATGTATTGAATTTAATTAACACCTAAATAAAACATATTAATATGGTATAAAATAGATTCTATTGAAAATTTAAATACTTTTACTAGAGATCTATTGTTATTTTGTTTTTTTTTGTATGAATATGGTTAAATTTAATCTATTCACGATTTGTTTAACTATTACAGTTACTCGCCGATAGATTGATCATGATTTTAAATCGATCATTATTTCAAACACGATTATGTAGAAGAACGACAAATAAAAATTGCAGCTATAGTTTGTTTAAATGTCTTTTGAAATGTATCATTATTTTTAATACAATTTATGAAATATTTATGCATTAGATCTCCCATTTTTATAATAATAAATAATATATTGAATAATTATTTGCGATTTTATTACTTACTGCATGTAGAAATAGTGCGTTTGGACTTGTTTTCAACCTCAAATAAAATTAATATGAATAGCTCCAAACCCACCAAATACTATGATGTATATTCAACCTATAGTCAATTTAATTTTTTTTATTAATAGTTTTGTAGTAGATCTAATAGTTTTAAAGAAAAGTAGGTAAATTGCGGTACCCTCGCCTGTTATACTTTAACTGTCTCTACTTTAGTATATATTTATTTTTGCACTTGAATTTGCAATACGAGACTATATTGAGTTCATACGAAATAAATATATCTTTATTGGGGGTTTATTCTAGTGCAAATTTTTTAAATTATTTTTTTAAATAATATGATTATATATGCACTTAAAAGAGGTCGATTGCATGGCCATTATTAGAGTAATTATCTGTTTGGTTGACCCGATATCGGAATATTTCAAACAGATGTAGATGAACATAATTATTTTTAATTGTGGCATATCGGGTCAACAATGGGTTATCACAAATACAACAAGTCTTATTGAATTCACATTATACAAGTGATTGCGATGAACTTATTTATTACCAGCAACACACTTCATTAATGTATTTATTATATGGAGCAACTAAGTACACACACAATATATACATAAATATTCCCGGATTTATTTTATTGGAATTTATTTTCCGGTTCTTTTCACCTTCAGTGAAAATATTTTTAACTATATGTTTATAGCTTATTTAATTTCAAACATTTCTTCCATATATATTTTTAATGTATATTGAACGGTTTGTTCAGGATTTGTATTTGATGTGGAAGATTTATGAAAATCCGCATTATGTGAAAGCATTGAAAATATAAATAATGTTGTAGAGAAATGTATGAAATTAGACGATTTATTAAAAATCTGATTATGAATATTCAAAAGTGTTCTTCATCCAAACCTAATGTGTTCTTATTACTAATTTCTCTTCATTTAAATGGCCTTAGACTCTTTAATATTTTGTCAAATAATTCGGCCCCGTTTGTCAAATAATAAATGTATTTGATGGAAATATAGATTGAAGGCGTTATGTATTTATTTATATAATTACAAACATTAAATTTTAATACAATTAAAATACAACTTTGAATGTGTGAGGAAAATTACATAAACAAAGACAGTCGTTTTGAAAAAAAAAATGTGTTGTTTGATGAAAATGTGTTATTTGTGTCTAGTCGCTGGCAGCTTTAGTTAAAGTTCAAAATTAAATTTATTCTTCAGGGTCTTTCAAAATTTACGGAAGGTGTAATAAATATAGCAAATGGGGGTAAATGGTTCCCACTATTCATTGAAACATGTTTTATCTGTTTTTAAATTACATTAATATCTTTTTGTTTTTCATATTGTACCATCTTTTATATTTTTCTTATTTTATTTATTTCAACTGACGAGTGCTGCATAACGAGAGATCCCAAGAGCAGGTATGATTATACCTGCTCTTGGGATCTCTCGTAATGCTCTAGTGGTACT
>JAGTTH010005103.1:0-13424 GCA_022606485.1 Agraylea sexmaculata | reverse complement strand
ACTTCAGGGACAGCGTAGAAGGGAGAGAATTGATTGTTAAAACTGACCACAAACCTCTGACTTTCGCACTCAATAAACCACAATCTCCTGCAGATAATCCACGCCGACTCAGACAATTAGACTACATATCGCAATTCACCAACCGAATAGTCTACATTGAAGGCGAAGAGAACACCGTTGCAGACGCACTCAGTCGGATCTCTACAATCAATCTCCCAACTAACTTCGACTTGAAGGACATCGCAAAAACTCAAACAAATGACCCAGAGCTGGAAAATCTCAAACAGCACCCAGCACTACAATTCAAGAAAATAACATCAGCAAACGCTCCAGCATTATGGCACGAAACTTCAACGCAGAAGGCGCGACTTTTCGTACCAGCATCCTGGCGCAGACAAGCTTTTCACCAAGTTCACGACATAGCTCACACTGGCAGCAGATCTACAATTAAAGCCATCAAGGAACGATTTTTCTGGAAAGGTATCAACCAAGACGTAACGAAGTGGGTTAAAAACTGCATCACCTGTCAACGTTCAAAATTCCACCGCCACACTCGCAGTCCTTATGGAAGTTTCATCGAAACCGATCGTTTCGAACACCTCCATATTGACATAGTTGGACCATTACCTATCTGCCAAGACATGTCCTATCTAATAACAATGATTGACAGAGCAACATCCTGGTTCGAAGCCATCCCAGCACAAAACATCACAGCTGACACGGTAATCAAAACACTGCTGAATCACTGGATCGCTAGGTACGGTTCACCTATCACCATCACTAGCGATCAAGGAAGACAATTCGATTCAGAGGTATTCAACAAGTACTGTCAACTTCTTGGCATTGATCACAACCGAACTGTTGCTTATAACCCAAAAGCTAACGGTAAGGTTGAAAGACTGCATAGAACTATCAAAACTAGTCTAATGGCCCAACTCAAAGGCAGTACCAACTGGATAGACGCACTACCAATCGCACTCCTGGGCATCAGGAACGCGGTTAAGGACGGCGATGAATATTCCGCCGCACAAAGAGCATTCGGCATCTCACTTCGATTACCAGGTGACGTAATTTCACCTCAAACATCCAAAAAAACATCAAACGAATCAACCAAAGATCTCATCAGGGCAATGTCAACTTTAAGACCCAAGTTGTCCAGAAATAACACCAGGGAAAACTCTACAAGCCGGATGAGTTAGACAACTGTGAGCACGTCTTTCTCAGAAGAGCAGTTAAGAAACCACTGGTCCAGCCTTATACAGGACCCCACAAAGTCATTGAAAGAAAAAATAACAACCTCAAAATTGAAGTAAGTGGGACACAAATAATTGTGAACACAGACAGACTGAAACCAGCATTCTTCTTAACTGACGAGTCAGCAGACAGCCCAACTAGGTCAGGCAAAGGCAGCAACAATCTTAAACACTCATCAGCACCTGACTCATCCGACGACTACGTAACTAGATCTGGGAGAGTCAGCAAAAAAGTGCGATTCGTTGACGCAGAATGACGAAGCTCATACATATTATTGTATAGAATCAACTGGACACTTGAGACATCACACGTAGCATTGTATAGAGTCGTAAAAGTTTCACGGGTTCTTCAAACCCTTGCTCCACTTTTGGGGGACGCATGTAGCATCACACTCACATGCACTCACATACACACTCACTTACACTCACATACACACACGTATGCACTCGGCGGCACGACAAGCAATCGCCCTGTTCCATTCGACACTTCACACAGTACACACGTCTCTCGTGTCCATTCCCTCAACAACTTTTATTTAATATAACATTAAATCTCGTTATATCTTTTATTTAATATAACAGCCCATTATACCACGTTATACCTCCTTTCGATATCCTCATCAAGTATTGAGGAACAGAGGATGACAAAAAGGTTGATTAACGACTTCGTCTCGACGATTTCTAAAGCAAATATTGAATGTGGTAATGAAATCTTCATTATATGAATCCGAAGTATTTTGGTTCACGCGGAAGACTTAATATTCAATGACATAAAATTAAAAAAAAAACGTGTGAAATAATAATACAAACAATGAACACATTGTAACATCACACTCACATACACTCACATACACACACGTATGCACTCGGCGGCACGCACCAACAGTCGCCCTGTTCCATACGACGCTTCAAACAGTACACACGTCTCTTGTGTCCATTCCCTCAACAACTTTTATTTAATATAACATTAAATCACGTTATATCTTTTATTTAATATAACATAACATTATATCACGTTATATCTGGTGACCCCGACATTGGATTTCGCAATCTTCATCTGATCTGGACACGAATCACCGACGAGGAACAGCAGGAAGTAAGGGTATATGGTTCTCTTCAATTCATCATCAAATAACAAGTAAGACCATTCCTCATCTTTCACATCAAAATCAAAAAAATAATTGTCAAAAAAGAAAAAAATTGTGTCGACACATTCCGCAAGTGAAGAATATTAATAATTAATTCTGAAAATATTACAACCGTCATCGAATATTATCATATAATAATTCCGAGAATATTACCACCAACAGTGCAATCGCTGAGTCAACACCTATTAAATAAACATTACTGCATTAATCATATTACGGCCACAGGCATATCAGCATACAACATTATAATCATAATTAATACATCAAATATAATAAATTAATACAACAAAAATGAATCACAACATTGAATGGGACATTAACATACTCAACACACCACCCACCAACAACTAACACCATCATCATCAGCAACTGATGGACTGATGGGTGAACGCCTCAGCACAGATGTCGAGTCCGTGCAACTTCATCGCAGAAATCACACCAAACAACAGCGATACAGCCATGGCACGGATGAGACAAGATGTGGAGGACCTAAAACAACTGGTCCGGCAGTTGTCCATATCGGGGGTCGATAGAACACGAAGACCTTATGAGCCAAATTTCAGAGATCGCAGCCGACAACGCGGAAACCGTAGCCGACAACGTAGCCGGCAACGCAGCAACTCGCGGCCGACACATGACAACTGGTGGTATCATTTCAAATTCGGCGCCAAGGCAAACAAGTGCCAACAGCCGTGTAAATTCAATGCGGAAAACTAGACGCTGCAGCGACCGCAGAGGTGGACAGCGCTGCAGCCCTTCCAATATCATACCGCCTCACAATGCACGACATTCGCACCAGGAAGGCCTACCTTGTCGACTCCGGAGCAGACATTTCAGTACTGAAAGTAACAGACAGCAAACAACCTGCCACAACAATTACAGCAAGAGCAGCTAACGGAACGCCCATCAAGACTTACGGGACCAAGAGGATAACACTGCACCTCGCCCCCAACGCAATCTATACATGGACGTTCATCATTGCTGATGTCGAGCGCAACATCATCGGGGCCGACTTTCTGAAACATCACCAACTGTTAATAGACCTCAGTGGAAAATGTCTCTTCGACAAACAATTTAGAGTGAAAATACAAGGACAGGTAGACCAAGAACAAATCGAATCCATCAAATTATTGACACCAACGAAGGAATACTTATCGGTCATCAAAAAATTTCCGGAATTGTTTGACGCCGATAGGATAAAAAACCTTCAAAACATTCGGTCCGACATCACATCACCACAACAGGTACACCGGTATACGAGAAAGCGAGATCTCTCAATAAAGTGAAGTATGACAAAGCGAAGCAGGAGATCATCAAATTACAACAATTAGGGATTATACGACCATCATCCTCACCCTGGGCATCCCCTATTCACATCGTGGAGAAGAAAGACGGGGGAATACGCATCTGTGGCGACTACAGGCGACTTAACGCTCAAACCGCTCCAGATAGATACCCCATACCACGCCCTTCCGAGGCTCAAAATCATCTCGAAGGAAAAACATTTTCTCCAAAATCGATCTCCAACGGGCTTATCATCAAATACCAATAGCCGAAGAAGATATTCCGAAGACAGCCATCTCAACACCTTTCGGATCTTTCGAATATGTGAAAACGCCATTCGGACTTCGAAACGCAGGACAATCTTTCCAACGCTTCATAAACACCATACTTGGAGATATGGAAGACGTATTTGTCTACTTAGACGACATCTTAATCGCATCAAAGAACGAAGAACAACACCTTAAGGGCATCACAGAACTTTTCTCGAGATTGGACAAATTCGGTTTATCAGTCGCACTCGAAAAATGTCAATTTGGCCCTACTGAAATAGAATTCTTAGGATTTAAAATAACAACAGCAGGTATACAACCAATTTCTGAGAAGATCCGCATCATAGAGGATTTTCCAAAACCACAGACAGTCCTAGAATTAAGAAGATTTTTAGGGATAATTAATTTTTACAGAAAACTTATTCCTAAAGCAGCTCAATTTCAAAAACCACTGAACAAATACCTTACTTCGTCGAAGAAAAGGACAAAACACCAATAGTGTGGGACGATGAAGCCAACGCAGCTTTTCAATTATGCAAAGAAGCGATAGCGAAGGCAACCACACTAGCACACCCATCAGCCGAAGCTACCATGGTCCTGCTTACTGACGCTTCAGGATCCTGTGCGGGAGGAGCACTTCACCAACAAATCGGAAACGTACTCCAACCAATCGGATTCTACTCCAAAGCTCTATCAGTAACGCAACAGAACTACTCGACCCACGACCGAGAGCTTTTAGCAATATTCTTGTCCATACGCTACTTCAGGGACAGCGTAGAAGGGAGAGAATTGATTGTTAAAACTGACCACAAACCTCTGACTTTCGCACTCAATAAACCACACTCTCCTGCAGATAATCCACGCCGACTCAGACAATTAGACTACATATCGCAATTCACCAACCGAATAGTCTACATTGAAGGCGAAGACAACACCGTCGCAGACGCACTCAGTCGGATCTCTACAATCAATCTCCCAACTAACTTCGACTTGAAGGACATCGCAAAAACTCAAACAAATGACCCAGAGCTGGAAAATCTCAAACAGCACCCAGCACTACAATTCAAGAAAATAACATCAGCAAACGCTCCAGCATTATGGTACGAAATTTCAACGCAGAAGGCGCGACTTTTCGTACCAGCATCCTGGCGCAGACAAGCTTCTCACCAAGTTCACGACATAGCTCACACTGGCAGCAGATCTACAATTAAAGCCATCAAGGAACGATTTTTCTGGAAAGGTATCAACCAAGACGTAACGAAGTGGGTTAAAAACTGCATCACCTGTCAACGTTCAAAAATCCACCGCCACACTCGCAGTCCTTATGGAAGTTTCATCGAAACCGATCGTTTCGAACACCTCCATATTGACATAGTTGGACCATTACCTATCTGCCAAGACATGTCCTATCTCATAACAATGATTGACAGAGCAACATCCTGGTTCGAAGCCATCCCAGCACAAAACATCACAGCTGACACGGTAATCAAAACACTGCTGAATCACTGGATCGCTAGGTACGGTTCACCTATCACCATCACTAGCGATCAAGGAAGACAATTTGAATCAGAGGTATTCAACAAGTACTGTCAACTTCTTGGCATTGATCACAACCGAACTGTTGCTTATAACCCAAAAGCTAACGGTAAGGTTGAAAGACTGCATAGAACTATCAAAACTAGTCTAATGGCCCAACTCAAAGGCAGTACCAACTGGATAGATGCACTACCAATCGCACTCCTGGGCATCCGGAACGCGGTTAAGGACGGCGATGAATATTCCGCCGCACAAAGAGCATTCGGCATCTCACTTCGATTACCAGGTGACGTAATTTCACCTCAAACATCCAAAAAAACATCAAACGAATCAACCAAAGATCTCATCAGGGCAATGTCAACTTTAAGACCCAAGTTGTCCAGAAATAACACCAGGAAAAAACTCTACAAGCCGGATGAGTTAGACAACTGTGAGCACGTCTTTCTCAGAAGAGCAGTTAAGAAACCACTGGTCCAGCCTTATACAGGACCCCACAAAGTCATTGAAAGAAAAAATAACAAACAACCTCAAAATTGAAGTAAGCGGGACACAAATAATTGTGAACACAGACAGACTGAAACCAGCATTCTTCTTAACTGACGAGTCAGCAGACAGCCCAACTAGGTCAGGCAAAGGCAGCAACAATCTTAAACACTCATCAGCACCTGACTCATCCGACGACTACGTAACTAGATCTGGGAGAGTCAGCAAAAAAGTGCGATTCGCTGACGCAGAATGACGAAGCTCATACATATTATTGTATAGAATCAACTGGACACTTGAGACATCACACGTAGCATTGTATAGAGTCGTAAAAGTTTCACGGGTTCTTCAAACCCTTGCTCCACTTTTGGGGGACGCATGTAACATCACACTCACTTACACTCACATACACACACGTATGCACTCGGCGGCACGACGAGCAATCGCCCTGTTCCATTCGACACTTCAAACAGTACACACGTCTCTTGTGTCCATTCCCTCAACAGCTTTTATTTAATATAACATTATACCTCGTTATATCTTTTATTTAATATAACATAACACCATACCACGTTATAATATTAAAGCTCATTTTATACAATCTCGTTTATAATATTTAACTAAAGATACCAATTTTCAAAACATCGATATTGTCTAAAAGTAACTAAGGGTCATATTGTCATGTATGTATAATACAAAAATCATTTTCTAATTAAACATTATCATAGTTCATTCTGACCAGTGAACTAATTTGATATAAAAAATTTTAAATATCTTGATAAAAAAAATAAAAGTATGAATAATAATATTATGTGGAATTTATTAATGATCCCTAAATATGCCCATTTGAAGTATATTCAGGGATCATAATTTCAAGGAGTATAAAGATTATCTTTCTATTTTTATATTCGACATTTTATATAAATATTTTGACAAGTCATGGATTCAACATTCTCTTTATACCATACAATAACTGAATTATTTTATTTTTTGATTTATTATTCTGCTATAGAGAAAAATAATTAATAATTTTGATTCAAATATTTTTTCATCATTATTTACAAATTTAAACATTTCATTTTATACCCTCTTATTTTTGTTTATTGTCAATCTAGTTGCTTATCTAAATGATAATAAATGAATATTTAAAATGGAAACAATTAATAACAAAAAAATAATTCTAAACATTCCAAATTATTTTTTCCCACATATTATATACAAAACGGACTCTAAGAGATAATAATATTAAAAAAAAATGTTAATTATTATTATAAAATAATAATAATAAAGTAGCCTTTTGTGAATGTTGCAGGTATATTGTGTCATTTTTTTGAAATTTTAATTAATAAAAAAAAATCCCTTATCTTTGCGCTATTCTATCACTCCCTTAAATATTCTCGTTAAATTCAAGTCCACCCTATATAATGGTAAAAACCGTAGAAATATTTTTTATTAAGAGTCATCTCATATAGATTGATTTAAATCAATAGTGCCCTGGTGGTTTTTGTACTGTCAACCTTAATAATTATACCATGATAACAAAAAATTTGGGGGTTGGGGTGTAATCCATCGCAAAAACCGAGTCAAGATTCCGACTAATGCTGCAGAAGATATTCGATTTCTCACAAGATCCCGCATAACTTTACATCTCGAAATAATATAAAAAGGTTACTCTCGGACCTATAAAAAATGAATAGAAAGAATATTTTACATATTGGAATTCATTGTAAATCGCTGTCGTGTGTCATGTGTGACGTCAGTAGTTTTTTCCCCATACATAATATAAAAAGGCTGTACGGTCCACTTATGGGAGGACACCTCAACCCTTACTAATACAACCTCGGGATGATTTAATTTATTGGACATATTTACCCAACCACCACCCCCTTTACACACATACATAAAATATTCTAGCCGCTATTAATTTTGCACCCGCTTTGTTATGGAAATTTATTGGGACCCTATCTCATGTTTGCGACTACGCTTTTTTTATTTTTACAAGTTCGACTCGAAAATACATAATAATATGCGGGCACTTGTGTAAACAATATTTAATTATTTGATGGTTAAAAATGCGGTGCTGAAAATTCAGTATTCAAGAATACCTCGTCTGACCAATAAAATTTACTTTGCATATTTCGCATTTTATCATCCCGCCTCTGTTCCTTTTAAAATATTTACACGGCTTCCCCGAGGATTTTAAGTTTTCACAGACCATGGATATGAACTTTAAATCTTTTCGTTAATAAGTTATTGATAGTCTCTCTTAGGTACACTAATTTGCAAAAATCCTATGAATATTCAAATCAACACAAAAAAAAGTTTTGTTGTAGGTAAAATCATCTAAAATTTAATCCCCACTCTCTTAATCGAAACTAACGGCATTGTTTTCCGTATTTTATTTTATTATACAACCCAATTTTATAATAAATAAATATACCCAACAAGAACGAGCAGAAATAGTTACGAAACTGATCTAAACGTCACATAACCAAGATGGTGCGCAATCTAAATAGTAGCGGTACTTTTGCCTACCCGTTATTTGTGCAAAATAATGATTATAAAAATACAAATAGTAAAAACATTAACCCTAACTTTGTTCCAAAAAAGTGGCTATTTGTTTTCATACAAATTATTTTTACTAAATCCTTTAAAATTTAAAAAAAATTAAAATTTATTTATTTGAATTTTTATTACATTAACCTAGTCACTTTTTTAGTTTTAATTAGGCTTTAAGCAGTTTTAATAAAAATTTATTATTCGCTATAAAACCTTTTGAATTTTAAATTAAAATACCAACACACATTTAATGATTAAACCAAACGCATTTCCTCGATTCAAAATTTGTTTTACCCAATCAATTTGTTATTTAGTTTTAAGCATATTTTTGTATAGATTTTTTATTAATATTGAGTCTATTGTTAATATTATTTATTAAACTTATTAATTTAATATATCTCTAATTCAAATTATCATGTTAGTTATAGGTTAAAATATTTATATACTCTGCAACAATAGGTCTAATTCATAAGATGTTTTGTATTATCAAACTATGTAAAATTCTAATTTAATATATATAATTGTAATATATATAAAACACCTTTTCTTATTGTTATCTTAAATATTACATTTCATTGATTTCTCTCGTAGAGCGAAACTGTACAAAAACATTGTAGCAGATCAAAGGTGTTTACGTAGGCATTTTGTGTCAGGTATATACATTTTTTTTAAATGAAACGAAAATCGGAATAAGGATAAGATGTATTGGGACACGCGTATCAATTTGAGGTTATAAATCGTTTTCGCCAAGATCACAATCGTATTATGGAGTCTCCCCATATTCCCCATACCCCATACCCCTTATACATAAAGAGAACCTCTCTTCACAGGATTGACTGGATAATTTTTTCCTCATCCGTTTCTTTGCCGCTGAAAAATACACAAATTCAGAAGAGAGAAAAGATAGAATTAGTACGACACGAAATAATCCCGTACATAAACATAAATTACGGTAAGTCTACAACATTCAAATAATTGGTATTGGTATTATAAAATATGGCACAGTTTAATAGTCAATATGAAAATTTATAATGTTGTTGGTAATTTTTTTATGAATGAATGAAAAGTTATGTTGATTATTCATAAATAATAATCCAATTCTAATAAGAATCAAGGTTTTAACCTTATATGTATTATATGCCTTATTTAATATATTTCCATCTCAAAAAAAGTTTAAAATTCGATTAATACATTATTTTTATGATACATGTTTTTTAAGCTTACCATTTTAGCCAATAATTGCTAAAAAAGAGGTTTATATCCCTTAACAATAATTCAGGTCTAAAGGGTTTAAGTGAAGGGTTATAAAAATCATGTTTAAAGATTTATGAATGATATAAAAACAAGTAAAAAATCACTCCAAGTCCAAAATAATATCCTTGTTTAATAAATACTGAATATTATATTTTGTGTAAAACTTTAACAATGATTTCATATTTTTTATATTAACAAAGTATTTCTTTTTGGCTTTTACAGTCAACTTTTATATATTTTATGGTGAAAATTGTGAAAAAATATTCAGTGATCTTTCCGTCAGCCTCAAATGCTCTTCTTTGTTTGAATACGAGGGCTGTGAATATTTTATTCAATAAATAGTTCACAAACACAATATTAGTAACTTCTGAATGAATTAGCCATATTATATTATATACAACATAGTCTATTTCCACCGACGACACTCGATTCGATTTCGAGTCCCAAATCTTGTTAACAATAAACTAATTTCAAGCCCAAATGTGTCAATTGCCTCGATGAATCATCGAATATCTGATACATTCAGTCTATTGTATAATAATCTACTCAGACTACAAACTAATTTTGAACAGAGTTATGAAATATATTTAAGCCTTATCAGTAGAACTGCGTGGGAATTTAATAATGAAATTCATCATAAATTATGGTAATTATAAATAAAAATTGGTGTCGTTGTGAGAATATTTTTTATTTACATATGAGTATTGAATAATTGTCATAATCACTTAACTTGTTACTTTATAGAGCACAGTTGGATCAAATATAAAAGGTTTTACTTCTCATGATTATATTTTTCTAGTATGTATTGTAGAAAAATTTTATTAAAATATTTTATAATTGATAGTAGATATTGAAAAAAAAACATATTATTAAACGTAATAAATCTTATGTTTGTATATTGGACTTTTCTTATAATATCCTAAACATAAAAAAAAATTAAAGAGCATACAATTCGACTGATTCTTGATAAATTGAATAATATAAACAATTGTAGACCCGAGACGTGACGGTCAGATTGCATAAAACCAGGGGCTAGTATGAAATCGATAATATATTTTTTTACAAACAACAGACCAAGTATTTATAATTAAAAATATGATATTACTGCTTCATTATATGATTGAAAAGACAACCCTGGGGCGCTAAGCTGAATTCAGAGGCACCTTCCTCTTAAGAAGGCTTTCCTATCGATTGGAAAATGTTCATTTGATTTGGCTTAACACATCGGTGGGACGATTTCATCTCGATATATACATAATAATATAATATTCATTCACAATTTATTCTAAATCTACGCGAGTGTTATTGGAATTTTATCGATGTGGTATGAAAAAATGAATACAATTATATGTCAAATATTTCGTATTTAGAAGTTCATAAATAGTGTTTAAGATCGGCCTGGTTTAAACCCACTATAATAAATTGATGCACACTAGAAACAAATAACAATTTTACTTACAATTATATTAATAACTTCTAGTAGAAAACATCAGCTTACCTGAAAATAAAAAATAAATAATTAGTTTTTTTTATAAATACTGCTTAAATCTTTACTTTTGTATAAATGATCTTCAATAATATTAATAAATTAATTTCCGCCCTTCTTTTAACATAACCTAATAGATAAATTTATATAAATATTAGGTTAAAATTTGCTTGTATTTATTATCGTTTTATTGTAAATATGTATTTGTTATAAAATCAAAAAATGTGGGTAAGTAGAATATTTATTTTAATTTCTTTTGAATTTTATAATGTTAAACATTTTTTCACTAATGTGTACAGATTATATAAAATTTTTAAAAATTTTATTATTTTTTTATTTTTTTATTTTTATATTTATTTTTTTTAAAAATTTTATTAAAATTTAATTATTTAGAGTTTTAAACCTCTAAATAATTTGATATGAGGGGTAATAAAATATGGGGAAAAAATAAAAAGCCATTTAAAATATGATAAAGTAAACGTGTGTACAAGTTGATATTATTTTATATTGTAATATTTTGGTGCAAACATAAAGGTTTTGCTTCAATTTAATATTATTAATATGCCTTATTTGCTTTTATTATAATAACACTTTGACATATGCTTTCACGTAATAGAGTATGATATTATAATTTCACATACCACATACAGTCAAAGTGCAAACAAAAGGATGCTTGTATGTATATTTTGGAAAGGATGTCTGTATAAAATTGTTTTAATGCAGGCTTTAGTATGGACAGGTGCGACCATCAGGTGAAGTTTCAGCTACAAGTGGTTACAATAGAATACAATATAATACTGATACACCAACCATATTCCACACAAAGACCTTTGCTAGCCAAATCTGAATTTCAATACCGCCCATTTTGTATGTACTAACTCTTTGCTCCCCTTCCTTGGAATATATCTTTGTAAAAATATACCACACATTTACATACTACATCCATATTGTATAATATCAAGGAAGACAAACTTACTCACTTCTGCCTAAGCGATTGTGGACAAATATTTTTAGCACTCACCATAGCGAATAACATTTTTATATTTAACACCAAATATTAACGTTTTGACGTTAAAATTTAAATAATATCTTATATTAATACTCTCTATAATAAATACATTAAACCAACTAACATATTCTTCGAGGAAACTAACATAGATATTGAAACAACACGTTTTCACAACAGGATAGATTTTTTTTGGTCAAAATGTTTTCAAAATTTCGATCAATAAAATGCTTTCCCGTCACAAAAGCGCACGTGCTATTTGTTTACAACTGTGTTAAACATTTTTAAACAAAGAAAGCTTGAAGTATAAATGTATATTCTTAAATATTATCATCGTTTAAAAGATTGTTTCGTATTTCAACTCAATATAAAATAAATAATGGTTAAATATAAAAAAAATTATATAAATGATTTATACTTATATAGAGAAGGGAATTATTTATAAACAATGAAAAAAATAAACACAATTTTTTATTTTAATGATAAGCATCATGCTATGTAATATATATTATGGATTTCAGTATTTTTTTAATATTGTATGGTTAAATTATTTATCCAGTGAATGAGTATCCCATTTTTTCATGAAAATGGAGGTACATATTTACCTTCCCTAAATGTTTGATAAATATTTATTGATTTAAAGAGGGAAAAGACTACTTTTTGAACTTGTCCATAAATATTCAAATAAATCAACATTCATCGTCAATCAATAGAAGGGAAAAAATAATTAAAATATTAATAATTGCGCTTAATAAGAAGAAAATATTACTGCATATTTGAAAAAATATACAAATATTAAATAATAGTTTATTTCTAGCTGAAAGATTGTAGTGGAGAGCAATCGAGAGAAGAGTACAGAAGATGTGAAGAACTGAAGGATTGAAGTGAAGAGGTGATATCTGAAAAAGGCTTCTCAGGAGAATTGCGAAGCCTTCATGAAAATCACATCACATTTATGCACCGCTTACACCAACAATATGCATTACAGCTATTTGAATTCACTGTCTTTCATCCTATTTAATACTATTGAAAAACTCAGCTCATTCATTATTATTATAAACCAAGCCTTCTTAATATTATAAATATTGAATTTAATTCACTCAACTATCACATAATCCCGAAGAGACAAAAAGTTGGTTGCGGATT
>JAGTTH010005098.1:0-103069 GCA_022606485.1 Agraylea sexmaculata | reverse complement strand
AATTGTCAATTTACAAGGAGAGAAGAAAACAAATATTAGGGTTTCTTTATTGTAAGATATTATCGAATATTTAAGTATTATAAACTTTTACATAATCTCTTTATTAAGCTTTTGTTATTGATACAACTTAGGTTACAATAAGTTAAGATAATTTTGAATAAAACTGAATAAAAATTGGATTTTTTGCAAACAAACATTTTTAGAATATTTTGAAATCCTTATAAGGAATTAATAGAGTAAATTTTTATTTTGAAATTATAAACTACAACAAACAAAATACAAATGTAACAATAATGTAGTCGATAATAGTATTTAATTTAAGAAAGTTAAACTTAACAAATTATGTGACGGATTTTTTTGTATGTATTTGAATTTTAAATTATTAATTTTAACTTTCACAATATTTATATGAAGTATTGACTATTTATGTATGATTCAAAATAATAAATTATTTCTAAAGTTATAATAAATTAAAATAAATATAGCTAGCATAGTGGGTAAATGACATTTTAATTTCACTCATTTAACGCCCGTATTCAATACAATAGTGTAATAAGCTGATAGTATTGGTGTGTATACGAATAGACTAGAGTTTGGTAGTATTGTTGTACATGCATACGCGCCGCACGCGTACACTACTACATTGAATACGGCTAAAAAAATCTTAAAAACCAATAACCACATCATGGGGTGATAAATTAAATCTTTAATTATTTTAACTATTAGTTTACAATGTCTGTTTGTCATAATGTATTCAAGTTGAATGTAACATTGTGTCTGCGGGTGATTTTCCTAAGCATTACTTTAATAAAACTAGAACACTGCAATTATTATTATTTTATAACTAGTACACCTCATTTCGCGTCTTGAACTGCTAAATTCACCACAAAAGTATATAATATATTATTTAAATCGTAACTAGATCAAAGTCGCTTTGATTCTCATGTTCTTCTTGGACTTTCAATCAGTTAAATATTACATTTTGCTGGTATAAATGTTGTGAAATCAATCCAGATTATCGGATAAAGATCATTGCAACAAGTTTTGTTACCGACTAACATTATTGCACTTTGATAATAAATTATAATCGTAAGCTTAGAGAAAAAGTAATGCCGCCTGTCAATTTGACATTTCCAGGTCACTTCTAATATTGATTGATTAAAATATCACAACGATGATGTTATTTTCATTGAATTTGTATGTAATATGGATTTGTTTCTATGATTTTTCTTTAATTCAATCCGTCCCATTTCCCAATAGAGTTTAATGAAGACAATAATTGGTGTAGAGCTTCTTCATTAATTCGGCTCTTTTCTAATATTGATATTTTCACATAAATTATATGTTCCGATTCATTCAAATTGTAGAACGAATGCGGGTCGTATTCCAAGCGATGATCGTATATAAAATAGAACTTATAAAAGAGAAGAATTCACTTTCAAAATATGTCTTTTATTCAACCTAAAATAATTAAATGTATGGAATAGTACATTAAATGTATCACAATTACATCTTTATTAATAACCCAAGTCGGCTAGTTAAATTTTTAAATTTTTCATTATTATGTTAAAAAGTTTAAGAATCTTGCGTATTTACTTATTGGGTGATTGACCGCCTGATTTGAGTTTGTATTATTATAAGCAGTCATACAATTCATGAAACAACAATAGTACGTAAAAAATAACATAATCCCAAACGGCACACATGGTCAGCAACCTGAGACATTATGACAACATAGTGTTTACAATTAGTTGTTGTTGATGCAAATACGGTCAGCGATCTTAGGCGTTATGACAATATTATATTGTTGTTATTCATTTGAACTTGACCTTGAATCATATCACATCATATATTCACTCATTATAATAACCGATGATTCACAAGCTCTAATAAATTATTTTATTATTATTAAATTATTTTTTTATACGAAAAACATCTTAGGCCCCTTTTAGTATATATTTTAATGTTCGTATTGGAATTACATATTCGTCTTTAATTTATTTGAAGTTCAACCAAAGACAGGTTGTATAATGTATTTAAACAAATCAATCAAAAAATTTTTTTTCAGCACTACCTTAAACTGTCTTCTTCGTAAATTTCGGAGTGGTTAATTTGTGCGTTTAAAATAATTGTTAATCAACAGAAGTGTTGTATGTAGGTTGTAAAAGTCTGTTACACCATATTTCTGTTATGATACTAATAAATATGGCACATTATGTTACAACATCTTAATGCCAACATAAAACAGGATCGATAATAATATTATCATTATGTACTCGGATTCAGACATTTACGATTATTTTTGTAATAATATATTTTTTTAAATAATATTTTGCCATTTTCATATCCCAATGATAAATAAAATCAGTTTAATTTTAACCATAAGGTTTAATTAATTTATCATTCATTACGGTACAATTTCCCATTTAGTAAATCACCATTTTAAAAATGGATAAAGTGATTATTTTGTTAAGTACGGCAGGCAAATTTCAAAGAAAATTTGTATAATATGTGTAATTCGTGATGAGTAAAGGAAAATATCGAGGGTATACTGCAAAAAGTCTTTATCTACTAATTACTTTATCTACTGTCAAATGTGTTAGTTCTGGTAGTTAAAATAGATGCATTATTTTATAATTGTGTTATTTTTGAAAAGATAAAAAAAGTCATTGACTTGACGAGTATACCACATTGTAAATTATAAATTTATTAAGATCTGTTAAGACTTTTTTTCACTAATGGCCGTATACCCTCAATATCAAATCAAATTTTCTGTGCTTTTAAGACTTTATAGACTCGAATAATTGTTAAATGAATTGTATGACAGTGTAAATATTTTCTCGATAAAAAAGAGCAAAATATATTAACCATTGAAAATTATACCAAAAAATAACCTAATAATTTTGATGCTCTATCACTGAAATTTAAAAAAAAATTCTCATGATTCATACTGTATTATTTTTTTATATCAAGATGATGAAAGAGCACGAGTAAATTGAGCAAAGTAGACGAAGGACAAGATTAGGGGATGAAGCAATGAACGAGGGTTGAATGAATGCATGTTTTGATTATATAAATACATAGTTTTATGAACCTCTTCATACAAATGTAAGATCAGAGGTCAAATGATGGGGTGTTGAACTTTACAAGATCAAGGCAGTCGAGCTGATGATTATGATGATGAGTCCACCCCGGGTTGTCAGGCAATATTAGCTGGAATTGTATCGATGGATATCGAAGTGGCTCTCTTTTTAATTACAACTAGTGGGTAATTAGACAGTCGCCTCGCATTGTTAACTATGCAAATGACTACTAATACTATTACTACTATCATCATTACTATTTTACCACCATTCCGTTCTTAGAAAACCTAAAATTGGTACAATCAATTTGGGCCACTTACAGCTATCGCTCTTCCGAATCGACAGCCTTCATTTTTAGCCATGTCGATTCAACACCAACTCAAATTGTTGTTATTATGATAATTTGACCAAGTGTGTGTTCCTCCTAGAGGCTTTTTCCAATGAGGCGAGATTCAAAATCGATATCCTAAAATGCATACGAGATAAATTTAAATTACATTTATAGTAACCCCAAAACACGTTCATGTCATTGAATTCTGTTGGTTATTTCGGAATATCAGGATCAATAATAAAATAAATAAATTAATGTAAATTTACTCATTTGCTTGTATAATATTAATAAATAAATACTTATAAAGAATTGTGACATTTTTTCCATACTATTTAATTTTTATTCATTGGTACTTGAGAGAATTTGTTTTCTCCATAAAACATGTAATTTTGATATAAAAAACTACAATATATCTAAAAATCTTATTTATTTATTAACTTAATAGTATAATATTAAGTATAGAATAGCAAATAGGGGTAAGTGGGCCACTGCATTTTTTAAAGTATATACTTTTAGTCAACAAGTTCACGAGGACATTGACAAATTCCTGAATCGTCAGGCAATTAAACAGATTTCGAATAATATTCATAAAAATTAAACCAAATATAATAATAGGTGTTCTGAAATTCACGGAAGAAGTAATTCGGAAAAGAAATTTCAATTAAACATTGTATCCAGTATAAGGTTGTATATAGAATAGCAAATGGGGGTAAATTGGGCCCACTGCATTTTTTAAAGTACATAGTTTAAGCCAACAAGTTCAAGGGGAAATTGACAAATTCCTGAATCGTAAGGCACTTTAACAGATTTAGAATAATATTCATACAAATTAAACCAAATATAATAATAATAAGTGTCAAACAAAATTTTTAAAAATCACGGAAAAATTCATAAATAAGGTTATAGAATAGCAAATGGGGGTAAATGGGACGCACTACATTTTTTGAAGACTCAGCTCAGAATCCTTAGAAAAGGAAATTGAAAGCCATATTTTTAAAATTGAGCTTCATTAATGTGAAATGTAACTCTGTAATTTTTAGGACCCAATTACCTCATTTAGACAATCTAATAAAAACTATTTTTTATATTATTAATTTTGAATCTTACCTTCTGATTAGTAGAATCCATAGTGTATTCTTGGATATTCGAAGACACTTAAATCCTTTATGAAAAATCCCATAAAACTATGATGTTGAACTGAAATCCACCATAAAGATGAATTTAAATGTTTCCTATGATTTAAGTTAGTTGAATTGATATAACTTTATCTATAATATAATTTTAACAAAGGGACATAACAAGATGATTTTTTTAAATTTATATAAATTGTTTATATACTTCATATGAGGTAAGCTTATAATAATTAATACAATACAATAATTCCAAAGTAAATTGTTCAGGAGACATCGACAATAATGATTAAAGATTAACATAATAATTGCGGTCGTGATTTTCCATGATCGCCGTAATTTATTTATATTAATTAAAATAATTAATTTGCAATTTGCAGTTTTACGATCAATTGTAAATAAGAGTTAAGATCGCCCTTGATTTTCTTAATAAAACACGACCATGATGTCTTTTATGATGTTTAATATTTTTGTGATTTTGCAAGGATTTGATTATAATTAAAGGTTTTTTCCCGTTATAATGGATTATATCATGGTCTGTTTAGTATTCAATGACTTAATGACCCACTCATGACTATAACAAAGTAATTTCCAAAGAAGACGCTCTGATTATGATAAAGAAAATATAATTATTGTTCTACACGACTTTATCATGTACGTACATCACGCATTTATATATTTATTTTTATTGTATACCATGGAAAATAAATGAGTGAAAAATGGACAATAAATAAAGATCAATCATTGTTTTTTTTAAATAATTCTATGGTTCATAAAATGTGAATGTGTAGGATCGTTTATTACGGTTAGATTCATCATTTATATACCCATATTTCATAAGTATTATAAAAATTTATAATAATAGATTGAAAACCTTAAAAATTAATAGCCAATGAAAATTCGAGTTTGTATTAATACGAGTACATACATAGATTAATTGTTAAAAATTGAAAAAATAATTGAAAATATTTATTACGTAGTTAATAGACACAATACCGATGCGACAGTCTCTTCTTATTACTTCACAAAAATAGCTCAATCCAAGATGGTGGCCCAAACTCGACTCCAAAAGCACTAATTATTTTTATAAAAAATCCTAAAATATCCTCAGTTAATTTAAGTCCATCCTGTAAAGAGATGTAGCAGATTTCAAAGCAAGTTTATCTTAAAAAAAAGAGATAATTATTAAAATTGTTAAATAAACGAAAAGTCCTACTAATATATGTATATTTTTTAATAATATTTCTAAGACTTTTCGACAAGACTTTAGCTGATTAGCTGAGTAGTTTTTTTATATTTAAAAACTTAATTTATGAAGATGTTTTGCATTTATTAGAAAATTACAATATGAATTCGATAGTCTGGTATTTTTAATAGCCATTATGCTTAAATGGATTTTTTTATTAAAAATAAAAAGAAGTCATTCTATTCTATCTTTAAAAAAATACTTTATAGCCACGATTAGTGTTGCTATTATACTATTATTAAGTTGGTCTCAATACAATAATTGTGCTGTTTATATTGAAATGCGAGGTGAAGTGTTCTGTATAGTGTCAATATTGATGTAAGTAATAATTATAATTGTATTGTTAATGATTGCACACTTATTGCAACTCAATACAACAGTGTTTCTAAGAAACTTGCTTTGCTAATTATATTAATGAGCCGTAATTACCTGAGCGACGATTATCTCAGATAAATATTAATGCTCACTTCACCTGATCATTCTTCTCATTAATCTCAGGCCTCTTTCACGTCATCTCATGAAAACAATCCTTTCAGAAAAACTATCGAAATATCGGAAATCTTATGTCTCGATTCGACCGAGAATATAATAAAATTCTTGTCTCCATACACCCGTTTTATTGTAATAAATAAACGTAACCTCACAAGTTTTATTTAAAAAAATCTCATAGTCTGGACTATTAAGTAATTATTAATAAAAAATAAAAATAAACTATTTAACAGACAGAATACACACTCAACAACTACCAATGCGTATTTTTAATCAATATTAAAACAATGTTATATTATAAGTAGTTTGCTAAAATACTTATGATTTGCGAGTTGAAGGAAAAGAAATTTAATTTTTAAATATAAAATATGTAAATGACGTTAACAAAATAATATATATTTTTCCAGCTCTTTTTAAAAAAAACATTGAAAATCAGGCTTTGCAGGATGTGTAATAATTTATAAAAAAATATATTTTTTCGTTATTATTTCGATGGATTGGTAATAAAAAAACATAACTACTAAAAATTAAATAGACAGTTTTGGTCTGAATGACTTTGACTTAGTCAACCCAAGTTTATTTATTTATTTGTTTTGCGCCCCGAGGAGCTTTTTTTAGAGAGGGTCTTTTTGAAAGGATTGTTTGAGGACAACAACGTGTTAATTGTCTGTCGGTAATCTTACAATAACAATAACAAGTACAATACAATAACAAGTAATACATTACTAGTCTTGTACAAATAACATCAAAAAAACATTCTTATCTTCATTAATTTGATCTGCTAACTACTCATAACCTCTTTTAAATTAATTAAAACAAGATGTGACTTAAATGAAAATCTGACACATAACTTTTTAATGTAACACAATGTTTCGCTCATTTTAAGACTTTCAGTATTATTTCTTATATATTTATATATATATATATATGCCTCGAGAGACTTTTTGAGAAAGTTTTTTAGACACAACAATGTGTTAATTGTCAGTCTATCTTAACTATTACTAGTTACACAGGTCACCGACTTAATAATCAGTATTTACCTTACAATACAGGAAATCAGAGTAAACCTGGATCAAGACGATCAATCGGATTTTATTAATATTAGTTTTGTAAATAGTTTTGATCTTAAATGATTGAATCTAAAAATATGAGGACTGGTTTCTTGTGAAGTAAACCAATTTAGCATTATTAAGAACCTGGATCAAGATGATCGATCGGGATTTTATTAATATTATTCCCGATCTCCCAGTCATAATAACCGATCAAATCAACTTAAAAATTCTTCTATTGAGTGGGATTTGAACCCATGACCACAGTATTTTTAGCCACGCTTCTTATCCTCTGAGATATTATATGAAAATTTATTATAATGAATGTGTACATTAAATAAAGGCCAAACCTATACGTTCAATAATATATTACAATAAAGAAACTTTAATATTTCAAGTAGATTAATAATTATTATGATCTTCGAAGCTTCCCAATAATAATAATGAGATAAGAGCTAATGTGTTGTAATTTAAGAAAGTGTAATTTAAGTTTTATGGTTAGGTCGGCGTTAATGAGCACCGGTGATCTAAGATGGTACAAATAATTAAGGTTAATATGATAGTGATGTAAGTACTTTAATACTGATATATGAAATAAGGGCATACACAAGTCACTATTAAAGTGATTAACTTAATGGCGTAAGTCATTAGCGATTTTAATTTTTGATATCCTCCAACTACAGTTACTTACACAATTCAAAAGACCACTGCGTCGAATCACACGATTAATAGAAAACACAACATACTGTTTCAATATTAATATTTTTTTAGAATTTATCGGGACTTGGATATTGGTTTATTATTTAACTGCAGATTTTAGAATCAAATTCATATTTTTAATACATGAGAATATTATTCATAATATAAAGTGTATCCTTAAAAATCACGCAAGACGCAGTTTTGTTAATTAATACCATGTTTTTTATTATCATATCAAAACTTTTTATTGATTCACAAGTATAAGGTTATTTGTTAAACTATATATTTATTTCAAGCCCCAATGAGCTTTTTTTTGAGAATGTTTTTTTTTAGACACAACAACGTGTTAATTGTCTGTCGGTAATCTTAACTATTAATAGTTACACAGGTCACCGAATTAATAATCAGTATTTACCTTACAATACACGAAATCAGAGTAAACCTGGATCAAGACGATCGACCGGGATTTTATTAATATTATTCCCGATGTCCCAGTCGTAAAATCAATAAATTTTTTTGACCACATTATTTGTAGCCGCGCGTCGTAGAATAGCAAATGGGGGGTAAATGGGCACCGGCACATAATTTCCTCTTTTGTATTCTTTAATTGATCATTTACCCCTATTTGCTAATTTATATCTAATATTTTTATCAGGACGGCTTATTAAAAGTTATTTACGTATGTGGAGAAAACACTAAGTCAATAAACAATAAGTCGGTCTAAGTATTAAATTATTCTTATTTTTATAATAAATCAAGGGAAATTTTTTTGTTACCCCATGAGACTTTTTATTAAACCTTATAATTGATCGACTCGATTTTTTATCAATATTTAATATCTTGCAGGATTCGAACTCATTAACGTGTTTTTATATTACTGTAAGTTACTCGATGATTTTTAAAACCTAACCTAATATAATCTAATAATTAAAATTGAGAAGATGAATGTCGACGCCCTGATGTACCGGTATTATTTTTTTATTATTTAAGAATGTATAATTAGTCGGCGGCAAAGTCAATTGGTAATAATTTTTATGTGGCCTCCGCGCCTCTAATATTACGCATTGCTACCGACAAGCCGAAAATATTATTTATAACACAAAAATATTATTTCACTATTCGATTCCCGATTTTCGTCAAAGTTTTAAAATAAATAACGGTTCGAATTGTCGATATTAGTCATGCATGTGTGTCATTAGGGAGACGGTAAGATTTCCATAAATATTGTATATTTAATGTAAAGTCATAGACAAAACTCCACAACTCATTTACATAATTCTATAATTATTTTAATGAGCCACCGACATATTACTATCGTGTATTAGTCACACATAAGGTACCAACCAAAATACACCATCGCTAAAACGAATCAAGTACTACAGGTAAACGTATACCCTTGGGATATTTATGGAGATTTATAAATATATATATATATATATATATATATATATATATATACTTTTCTTATATATATATATATATATATATATATGCTATATATATATATATATATATATATATATATATATATATATATATATATATATATATATATTTATATTTGATAAATATAAAGTACTTACTGCTCATGAAGATTTTAATGACAGTTTTTAAAGTAAAATTGCCTTAACAGGTCAGGTTAGGTTAGGTTAGATATTAAATATATAATTTATCAATAATGTATGGAGGAATAAATGTTACTGCGTATGCATGTTTTACATCATATAATCAGTTCTTTTTATTTTCATATATTATATATTGTTATTGTTGAGTTCGGATTTATAGAACTATAATACGGCTAGTTTATTTTATAATATTTGGCAAAGCCCGCAACCAAAACTGCTCACAGTGACATCTTTTTTTTTGTCAAATTTTAAACATGCTCAGAATCTAAGTAACTTATCATATTATGTAACGACACGACAAATCACAGCAGTTTGCGGCAAGTTTTACTCTAAAAATGTAAGAAACAAAGAGTGGAACACTTAAAAAAATGTGGATGTCAAACTTTATATAAGAAACATAGATGTCGCTGTTAGCAGTATTGGTTGTGCTCTCCGCTGAATGTTATAAAATATAAAAATGAATCAACTTAACAGGCGCATGCCTACAAACATACATGTGTATAAATCGGAAAAAAATTAATTAATCTGATTGGAATAAGGTAAATATTGATAAAAAATACAGTGGAACCTCTCATAACGAGTATAAAGTATTATAAATAATTCAACCCTTAAAATAGCGTATTATTTTTTACGGCATCGAACGCATTATTGTGTTTTCATTGATTTGAATGG
Source organism: Agraylea sexmaculata (assembly GCA_022606485.1). Classification (NCBI taxonomy): domain Eukaryota; kingdom Metazoa; phylum Arthropoda; class Insecta; order Trichoptera; family Hydroptilidae; genus Agraylea; species Agraylea sexmaculata. Next base: position 92,745 of record JAGTTH010005098.1, on the reverse strand, counting down.
GGAATTTTAATAAACGAATTATACTCTTTATTAGAGGTTTAACTATAGCACAATAATTAGATTCTCCATCATTATAATTTTATTAATATATTCTTTAGATCGATTGGCGGTGGTTGGTTTTTATGATAATTATTACGAGTCGCCGATGAAACAATCACAAGCCATACAAAACCGGAGTAAAACACTTTATATTTGGCTATTTTCATATAAATTGTTACGTGGGTTTGAATAGCATATCGATTTTTAGCGAATTTTTTAATGCGGCAGTTATTTATAATGACAGCAATAAGTTGGTTAAAGTGTCACCCACAGTTAATTTATAATATTTATGCAAATGCAAATATATGCGGTGTCCAACTGACGCCACCTGAACACAATGCAATGTCTAATTGTGGTCATTTTTACTTCACATTTGTCTAAAACACATTATGTTCGCATTCTTTCGCCTTTGTGTCGTGACCTCTGTCTCTGTTTTATGGGCCCCCTTTGCATATTATTATATTAAACATTTATGGTGTTTGCTTTCTCAATGATATGTCTCGCCATAGTAATCGCATTTGGCGCGACGGAAGCCGATACGCTTTCAAAATTCTATATGCTTACATGAATTCCACAAACCGCATATTAAAAAATTTCCATAAAAAACATTTATATGAATTCACACATTGAATAATTGCAATAAAAAACGCGAGAATTTACAACCAATGATGCGTAAAAGTACCCAACTTTTTTACTTACAACCTAAGGTCGCGTTACATTAACCACTTTGACTATAGTGAATTTAAGTTATTTTTTAAAATAAAAAAATGTGATATACAATTATTGTATAAACCGTTTCATTCTCAATATTTTAGTGGTACATTAATTTTATTTATATTTAATAGTTTACTCAGAAAAAAACTGAAACGGAGGAAATTTAAAAAAAACAACAAAACCTAAGAACGCGCAACAGCAACTATTATGCTTTGACTATATTGAAGTTATTTTTAAAAACACACAAATATCATATAAAGCCATTACATAGGATAGTTTATTATTAATATTTCATTATAACATTATTTTGTTTTATTTTTATTAGTTTAAAATAAAACAAAATAAACGAAACGGTGGAAATTTATAGCGAGTAACATTTTTAAAAACGACCGAATTAAATGACCCAAATATTTTACTTGTAGCGAAATCATTTTAAGGTTTTTATGTAAAAGGTTTAATTTTATATACTTCACTAAAACATTAATTTTATTATATAACCAATGGTTTAGTATAGGTTTGTACAAAACTGGGAGAAGACAGCTGCGGTTTGTTACTTGGGTTTCTCTAAATTGTCGCCTTTCCACGTAATTCCTGAACAAAATTTATCAATATATTTAAATAATATATTAGTGAAATGTATAAAATTAAACATTCTACAAAATATTCACAATACAATTTTACGTATTTTTAAAAATGACTTCGGTATAATCGAAATAGTAACTGTAACGCGTCTTTGTATAGAGTTTTCTTATATAAATTCTCTCATTTTTATTCTCACAATTCTGATTAACCTATTTAATTAAAAAAATAATAATTTAAGAAGGAAATATAAATAACTACATTATTTATAAAAACAGACATGTAGAACATAAATGTATTTTCGAAAATATCTTGTGAGTAAATTTACTCTATTTAGAATTAGTATAGCTTCAAATATTCAAGAGACATTTCATCTTAATTATTTATCAGGAATATAACAAGATTGTCGATAGTTATTAGCGAGGGGTAGATACCCCTAATATGTCTTGATTAGTTTATTGTTAGTTCGATTTAGAAATATCTAAAGGTGTTTGTTTGTCACTAAAGCAAACTGTCACAATATATTAAAATAGACGAATTATTTATTCAACCAATCACGAATAGGAGACATTTTGGTGGCTAAAATCTATGTTAGTTACACAATAAAGACATTAAACTTGATATTAAGCCTTTGTTCCACGAGATAAATTCTAACAATAAATAAATTATGTAAAAAAATAAATATTATTAACAGTAAACATGCGCAGAACTTGATTGAAGATAGTGTAATTCTTTGTTTCATATGTTTGTAGAGCAAATGACAATTACAAAACACGAACATTGACGTTACAAACTGCGATTGGTGATAGCGTAAAATAATATATTATAATGTGATCAATCCCAATTTTATTATTTTTTATGTTCCTAAATAAGTCCGTAAAACCAGACTTGCTGTATATAAATATAAACAGACCTAGTTGTAGATGCTTTGACGTATTCGAGCTCTGCAACGAATTTATTATAATATTTATATATCATATAAAATATGTTTACCAAAATTAGAAAAAAAACATTGGTTCAATTTGCATTGTAAATCAAAGAATTCACAATCAATTTATAATTTTTATAAAATATTATATAATAATCCACTTAACTTAACCATAAAATCAACACGTGTTTTCACGTATTCAAGCTCTGCAACGATTTGCTTTAATATTTGATTATTGTATTATTTCAACTCTCTGATATTCACACAAAACATAATAATATATATAATTGTCTAAGGTGTGTGTATTTTATATGACTGTACGGATCTCTCAACCATCAGTGTTACCAGATGGAAGCATAATATTTCGAATAATTATTTTACTAAAATTAATAAAAATAATAGTAATAATTTTAAAGATAATAATATTAAATTAACTTCAAATTAGAGATATTTAATAACGCATAATAAATGACAATTATTCTCAATAAACAGTATTTATTGGGATAGTCGCTTTTTAAATATTGCGATGAGTGTTTTCATCATACGAAAACCGTATTAAATTATTTTATTCATAATTTACATTCAAACATGTTCCGAATGAAAAAATTAACAACTAATTACCGTCATCGTAAAAAATCAAGCAATTACAATTACCCTAGGTATATGATGTACATCTACAGTTAAGTTTAATTTCATTAATATTATTATGTTATAAGACTGTTCTGTTGAAAGACGAAAATTAAAATAGATATAATAACACATTTTACCACATAATAAATATGTAAGCCGTGCTCTTCAATTGCGAGCAAATGTTTTGTTAATATTGCTTTTATCGTTGTTATTATTTATTAATCTTCAAATTTGTAAATGGCTTTTTTTCCCCATTCTTTCTATAATAAAATACTATTACTCATGTCAAATTTAAATAAAACATTCTCATGTTAGTTATATATAAAAAGATGTAAACACTCTGTACACCTAAGTCTATTTCCAAAGATGTATTGTTCTATCAATCAATGTAAAAACTTATGCATAATAAAGGAATTGTAATATAATTGCGAGCAATTGAAAAGCTGCTTGATTATGAGATTTTGCACAAAATCGATAGATATATTTGGTGCATGAGTCAGTAGTCGAAGTCATGACCACAGTATTAGTAGCTGAGTGAGTTATAAGGCTAGTTATTAATCACACAGTCAAGACTAAAGTGTGGTGTGTAATATTTGTACGTGTTAGATAATGAGCGCGTTGTTCTCAGTGCGTTCGCCCGTCCAAATTGAATAATTGTTCTTCTCGTACGAAACATCTCAATTAACCGTCGTTTTTATATAACTAACTACGCCGAGTTGTCTTTATCTAAAACATCTATAAGAACCCGTTTAGTGGATTTGCATAGCTATTAAGAAATTCGAGCGATTCACACGGACGAGATTTCGCCACGTACTGTTAACACGACTACAACATGACAACTACATTTATATTATTAATCATCTATAAGCTGGTTTCATTGAACACAACATTTAGTTAAGTTTAACCACGGACGTTATTATATACTAGGGTAATTTTAATTGAAATTTTCAATTTGTTAATGTTTCTTGATGTCTCGCTTAGTTTTTTAATAGGACGGTAATAAGTTGTTTATTTTTTCATTCAGAAAATGTTTGAATTTTAAATGTGAATTATAAAAAAAATAATTTAATAAGGTTTTCATATGATGACAATGACTCATCACAATATATATAAAAAGCGAGTTTCCCAATAAATACTGTATTTTTTTAGAATTGTCATTTATTATTCATTATTAAATATCACTAATATTATTTTGATTTTTTTAAAAATATTATTATCATTAGAATACCCGTTTCGAGAAAATAATATAATATACAAAATATTATTTTTACATCTGGTGGACTTCAACACTGATGGACTAAGCGGACCCGCACACACACCTTAGACAATTATATATATATATATATATATATATATATATATATATATATATATATATATATATATATATATACATATATTCCTAGGGTAATATTAATGTTTTGAGTTTTGATTTCATTTTTTTTTGAATTTAATTTAAGCATATATATCGTTTAAAAATCGTTTTGAGATTTTATATATGTATTAATTGTGATTAAATAATTATATAAAATATTATTTTTCCATCTGGCAACCCCGGGTTTGATACATCACTCCGTTTGAATATTATTTATAAAACAATTTAACACTCCTTACAATATTTAAATAGTGAGTTTCCCCATAAATACTGTTTTGTGAGAATTGTCTTTTATTATGCATTATTTAATATCTCTAATATTATCTTGAAATTAATTAAATATTATTATCATTAAAATACCCGTTTCGAGATTTTAGATATGGATGACAACAGTCATCACAATATTTACAAAGCGAGTTTCACAATAAATACTGTTTATTGACATTTGTTTTTTATCATTAACATACCCGTTTCGAGATTTTAGATATGTACTAATTGTAGTAAAATAATTATATAAAATATTATTCTTCCATCTAGTAACACTGATAGTTGAGGGATCTGTACAGACAGACATACAACATACACACACGTTCAATAATTGTAGATTTAAGTATTCGCTTGTTAAGCAATAAAATCATTTAATATTTTACCAAATTATGTATATAGAAGTGTCATTCGTATTGTTTTCATACTTCTTCTTCATCTATACATATACGGGCTGTGGCCACCTGCAATACTATAATCCCTAAAATTCGAAATCGACAAGATTGTTCTTACAAAAACATCCTCATGATCATATAAATTGTTTACACAGTGACATATTATTTGTCGATGAATATATCAAGCAACTTTTAAAGACGCACTTTACCATATTAATGTTATTAGAAAGATCGACAAGTGACAAATAAACAGTACGAGCGGTAAAAGCAGCTGTCATACGAAACCTTTATTGAATACATTCATCTTTGTCTCTAATGTTTTTGAAGTATTTTAATGTATTATTGATATCTCTATAGACTTATTTATATAAGACTTATTAAAAGAATTACAGTTCTTTTCAATCCCTTAATTTAACACAATAATAGCATTTTTTAAATCAGGAAATAAATGTCTTTAATAAAAAGGATCTGTCAATATATTTTTTTAGGATTGGATAAATGTATGTGTTAGCTTATATTATTTTATAGAAACATAGATCGCCTTATTACCAGAAATTATTTCGGAAAATCCTCACCGAATGCATTGAAGCTATATTAACGCCGTGCAGTGCTCCAATACTTAAAAGAGTTTATGTAAAATAGTATTTTATGTAGGCTAGGTGTATTTATAATATTATTTTATGTATGCTTCTTTTACATATTAAATGTTACTCAAGTGGACTGCAATTTATTCTGTATATACCTTACAATCCTGGAAATCAGGACAAACGATAACCGCTCAAATTAATTGTATGTCTTGATTTATTTATAAGGCTCTTTTATTATAACAAATGTATGGAATTGCATTAATATTTGGATACAAAAATGATTAAAAACATTAAATTCGATGTGTTTAAAAATTAATCTATATTAATTGATGGGTAATTTTTTAAGTAAATTATAAATTTGTGATTACAAAATGCGCACAAATTTAGCCCAAGGCGTAATTTTCTAAAATAGTATGTATTTAAATACCGGTTGTTAATTGCGATCTATCATAATCATTTTATTGCTTATGATTTTTTTTATAAATAATATATTATTCATAAGAAATGGTAATTTGGCACGCCAGTTTTGCAATTAGAATGGGCAGTAAAATATAATTGGTCTTGGATAATATTACCATTTTATTTTGGATTATTGCATCGAGAATGAATGTGTCTTCAGCAAAAACAACCCCGTTTGCTTAATTATTGAATGTCACAGGATAATGAGATTTATACACTAAGGCACAAGGGCTATAATTGCTTGCCTAATGCCACCCTTGATCTCATTATGTATGAACACGAGTACTTCTATTAAAACGGAAATATGACAGTCATCAATCGATATTCAACAACCCGTTCAACCATGTATTGATTAAATAATTATTATATTATGTCGAAAAATTTAATATATTTCCAACATGTCTTTTATTCAACTTAAAAATAATTAAATGTAAGGAATGGTACATTAAATGTAACACAACACACACACCTTCATTAATGGTCGGCTAGTTAATCTTTTCAATTTTTAATTATTATTTTAAAAAGTTTGAGAATCTTGCTTTGATTTGAATTTGTATTATTATAAGCATACGTCATAGAATTCATGAAACAACAATAGTATGTAAACAACAACGTAACCTCAAACGGCACACACGGTCAGCAACCTGAGACATTATGACAACATAGTGTATACAATTAGTTGTTGTTGATGCAAATACGGTCAGCGACCCTAGGAGTTATGACAACATTTTTATTGTTTATTAATTTGATCTTGAACTTGATAATTAATTTTGTTTTTGTTATCTTATGATGACATCATATATTCACTCATTTTAATAACCGAAGATTCACAAATTGTCAAAATTGACCACGTTTTAAAAAAATATATGGATGCATTAGTTATTAAAAATATATGGATGCATTAGTAATTTTATAACATATGTAGGTACAGAGAAATTGTTTTTTTTCAATTGTCGGAAATTTCATATGGGACAATTTCTTTGCAATATTTTTTTGTCAAAAACTACAATAAAAGTTTTGAGTAATTTAAAAAAATGTTTTCTAAAAAATTCCATTATAATTATTATTGTCTATGGGGTGTTAAAATATCAATACGATTAATTTAAAATAATTGATTCAGAGTAATTGCATATTTGAAAGGCGATGAATAAATAATAAAAAAATACAATAGACATACCAAAAGGAGTTGAAGTGGACGTGAATCACAGAGCCTGTAATTTCTGTGCCCCCCTTATTTCAAAATAATAAATATATATAATAATGATATTTTAGGGTGAGCCTCACACGCGTATTCCTAATGAATGGCTTCCATGTTGATTGTTTTTTGAGTTTTTCGATTTGGTTTTTTTTATATAGGAATACAATAAATCATCTAAACAAAATAATATTAAAATAAATAAATTAAATTCAGAGAAAAATCACGTACTTTCAATGAATCTTACTCTCTTTATACCAAATTTATTAATTGTATTTTAAACTGACTTTCGAAACAGTGTGTTGTATTCATTTCCTAAACTAAATTGTTCGCATACAATAATTATATTTGAGAAGGGCTCCCCTTCAAAAAAGTGATTATCGAAGTACTTTATGCCAAATGTTCATGTTTTTTATCGATAATGAACTCTTACAATCAAAATCACATGATTTTAAGTACAAACAAATAGTTTTTTGTCCACCATAAAAAAAGCATATAAATAAATATTATTTTAACCAAGGCTTATTTTTATTTTGTGAAATATAATTAATACATTACTTTAAACCATTACTCAATTCCTAACCTTACCTAAAACGTCCCAAAGACCTTAAAAAGTTTAATATTATACCCCAATAAATTAAGAACTATTTTCTCATAATTTACACAACAAACACTTTAGCCTATTATATATACTATTATTTAAAAATTCGATTAAATATTAAAATTTATTCGTATCGAGTACAAAGACTAATTTATTAAATAAGTAGTTTATCATGTCCCTTATAATTTTATTTCGATTATTTGATTTGATTGATATATTATGTATATAAATATCTAGGGGGCGAAAGTGCAAAAAATTGTTTCAATTATTAATTGTTGTCATCCCGGAATTATAGCCAAATTAATTAATTTGTTAACATCTATGAAGCTTGTTGTATTTTTTTTAATTGTAATAATAATATTATGGGAGCGACCTTGTATGGTATATAATCTCAAAGATTTTATTTTATTAATAGTATTATGTATGAAGGTTCAATTAGAATAATACAATTTAACAAATAATACACATTTTTACAAAAAACAAAACAATAACACACATATTAAAAACAGTATATTTGGGTAGAACCAAATTTGAATTCAATAATAATATTATCACATTGGACTGCTTTAATTGAAATTATTTGTACATTTAATTATATGGATTTGTATTGGGAAGGTCTACCCTAACATACCTGACGATCTATCAAAATTACATAACTGATTACATGCTTCTTGAACAAATGGCAGGTTGGGTTGCACCTGGGTGAACTCTTTTCCACAAATTCTGCTACTTATATGACTTATTTAGGAGTGACCTTATATAGCAACACTTATATTATGTCTTCATACACCTTACTTTATTTTTTTATATACATTCTATTAATACATTTTATACAAACATTTTTTTTTATAGATATTATTATTTATTTATTTATATATACATATATATATATATATATATATATATATATATATATATATATATGTACATATAATTTTTGTTTACCTTTTTTATTACTATTGTTTTGTCTATAAAAAAGCTCATCTGAGCGTTTATATGTAAATAAATAAATAAATAGTTTATTCTGTAGCCAATTCTCTAGGGTTTTAATATCGAAACGTGTATTTATTTAAATATAATAATATTGATTATAAGTATAGTGTGTGAGTCATCAGTCTGCGTACAATGTTCATAATGCGATGTAATTATGCGAGGGCTTGTGATTATCGAAAAAAGCAGGGGTTGTTTAAACCACCCCTTCCTTGCATACACATTTATAAGTACATATTATATAAAGTGGCTCTCGACGCAGACTCGCCCTTATAAAACTTTGAATTTCGTGACTTTAAACAATGGCAGCTAGATTATTGTGAACTGCACAGAGGGTTCCTGATGTGATTCTACAAAAGAATAATACACAATATGAATGCCGTACTCCACTGTTTAAGCAGCCACCCATCCCCCATTACTCCACCTCATTATATCCCATATTAATATATTTAATTGTTTATAACGCCTTTGTTTTAATACCCAGTACACACAATGCGAGACTCCATGGGGTCTTTTATTACAATAATGCAGATGTTCAATATTATTTAATTATTATAATTTGTATGAAACTGCCCTCTTTCATAAATAATAATAATTAAATTAAAAGCTAATATTGCATATTATAATCAATGTGTACATTAAATGAAAGTTTACACGAAAATATTTGTTTTATTCTCCTTGTAAACTGTCATTTTGTAGATTTTTGTCCAATAAAATTACTCTCTGTCTCTTTTTTTCAATGTAGTTTTACTTTTAATGATCTCAACTATTTGTAATCCAAGTTGTATCTATATCAGAAGTTTATTTATAAAAATATCATGAATAAACTTATAATAGATAATAAATGAAATCCAAATCCATGAAATTGCACCAAAATATTCAATAATAAAAAAATACTAATATATGTTTTCTTCTCTCCCTCTAAAATGCCAATTTGCAGATATGTTATTGTATTAATAACCCATCGATATTTAATAATAAGAGATTTAATTAAATGATAAGGATACAATTAAGTAGTTCTTACTTAATTAACTCAATGTTAAATATATATGATATTTTAATTTAAAATAATGTTTTCCCTTATGAAGTTACCGAGGATTTCAAGGTACCTCTGAATTTGTAGATATCTTTTTGTGTAACTAACCCATAAAATTCCCAACCCATTTAACATTTAATAAAAAATGCGTTATTATTAAATTTAGTTTTTTAATGAAATTATTTTTTATTATGTGTTTGTGTGTAAAAACGAATTCAAATTCGAACTGTAAACTTTCGTTTTCTAGAGGCATGTTTGATTTTATTAAAATAATTTGAATAGTGTCTCTTAATTTTTTTTCGAATGAAAAACTTTTATCGTCCAATAGTAGGCTTTATTATCAAATAAGTGGATGCTTGTATTATTTTTTGAAATTGTAATCATACCTACTACTAATAATGTTGACTAAATAATTATTAAAAAAATATTTACATAATAGAGGTATTTTTTTGGATTCAGTATGAGAAGAAGATTGAAGTTTTATTGGTTGTTGAATGAGTATTATTCACTTTTCAATGATCGCATCAAGTATTTTGTTGAATAAAAGATCCCCGCTGTTAAAAACAAGGGCCGCACATTTTCACTTTAATTTCTATCATTAATAAATCGTATGAGTCATGGCTTATTATATTGAAATCGTGAATCATTAGATAGTCGATAATTAACAGTGGGGGGTGTCAACCAGCAGACAGGGGGGTTGAACTTCACAGGGGTTGATTCACAATAAGATGCTTTATAATATTATTTGAAAACAAAATGCTTAAACGTATAATCAAATATAATGTTAGAACGTTTATTTAGCATCTCTTGTTATAATTAAGCAATATATGAAGTGTGTTATTAAAGTTTCGGCTTTGATTGTTACAGACGAGTCAGGATGCGAGGCTGACATGTCCGAGGGCGTAGTCTCCGGCGAGGCGGCGCCCCCGCCCCCATCGGAATCCGACCAGGGAGCCCCCAATGAGGTAATTAACCCTAATTAATTATTATTTTCAGGTACGATTGCTTCACATTCCACTGTCTTCATTCGAATCGCACTTGATGCTTTTTAAGTGTTTTAAGTACATTATAACAAAAGCCCAATATGGTGTATTTAACAGTCTAAAACGGGCAGTATGTCACATCGAATACCAATTTTTATTGATAAAAATATATTGAAATTATTTATAACAATGTCCTGAATAATACTTTTCTATATTGAGGGGGCACGCATACAATTATTTAGCGACCTTTATTTAGTGTAGTATTATAAACCTTAATACTCTATTAAAAATATATTTGAAATATTAAAATTAAAATTGCCACTACGAAAAAGGCTGTAAGAATGTAATACACTTTTTCAATACATACATGCAATATATATATATATATATATATATATATATATATATATATATATATATATATATATGTATATATATATATATATATATATATATATATATATATATATATATATATATATATATATATATATATATATATATATATATATATATATATATATATATATATATATATATATATATATATATTAAATTGGAACTTAATCCATTAGTTTCTTCATTTATATTAGAAGCAACTATCTGGTTACACTGTGAATATACTTTATTTAAAATTAAATAAGAAATTAGCAAACAAGTCTTGCGGTGAATGTTAAAAAAAATATATGCACCTGTTACGATTCAAGCATATACAGGGTGAACTTGAAATAACTGATAATAATTTAAAGGGTGGGAGAGTTTAACAAAAATAAGAATATAATAAATAGTGCTTTTGGATATAAGTTTGGGCCACCGGCTGCTTCTGTGAAGTACGCAGTAGTGAATGTCGCGTGTGTATTGTGTCTGTTAAATAGGTAATTAATATTTTTAATTGTTTTTCGCTTATATTTGCGATACCCTACCACCCTTTAAAATATTCTCAGTTAGTTCAAGTCCATCCTGTATATAGAAAGGTGTGTTTTCATCGGTAGCTTTAAAGGAAACTATTAATGTAGAATATTTTTGTGTATTGAAATTATTTTGCAAATGTATGGAAGTATACTTTAACATTATATTAACGTGTATTAATAATTCTGAAATAATTCTGAAAAAATGAATTAACCTGCCTCTTCTGGTATGCACTAACCCCTTCAATACACCTTAATTTTTTTTTGTTCGAGTCCTGCTTTAGATGATTGGTGTATCGAAGTTAATTATTTTTTTCAGAATTATTTCACTTTAATATAATGTTAAAGTATGTAAAATCTCTGATTGGTTCAACTGATTTCACAAAAATATTTTATGAATTATTGAAATAAATTATTTGTGTCGTTACAAATGAAAAACGCTTATCTGACATTTAAAAAAAAAGAGTTATGATATTCGTTTTACAAACAATTTACCTAACTAACTTACATTTCTCAAAAAAAGCTTCAATACTACAACTTGCAATTACAAAAAACGTATTAAAATGGATTCAGAAATAGTAACAATGCCTCCAGATATAGCCAAAAAGAAGGCTATCAACAAGAAAACAAAAAATAAATTAATAAAATGCGTGAATGGACTATTCAAAAAAATCTTAAATACACATATCAAAATCGCTGAAATGCATAATAAACATGCATTTTTTTTTCAAATTTTTGCTGCTTTTATTATATTTTTTACATGTCCATGTTTTCTATCCTAATAGGTTATAAAAGTATTTTTGGAATATGTTGTCCTGAAATAGTGTGAAACGAAAATCTTGAATATCTAGGAATGAGCAAGGAGTGAGATAAGCGTTTTTGATTTTCAGCGACACATTTTCTGTGGATTACAGAGATGAAAAATTCTTTTTAAAAATGATGTAGGGATGGTTGATAGTGAGAATGCGCGAATATGATTTAGTCAAGATTGATTTGTGGTGTGTAGGTGGTAGTAATAAAGTCAAGATGGCGACTCAGGTTGGTGTTTTTAATAATGATTACATATAAAATAGGTAGTAATTACAGACGGCGCGGTCAGAGCAGAGCACGTGAAATGTGGAGCGGCCCATTACCCCCGCCAACATTACACCGTTCTCTTGATTTACTATTAATGGCCTCTAATATTATTTACGATCGCTAATTACATCTACCCATCGGCCCGGCTACTTTTTTTAATTTCACTTTTTATTATTTCATCATTTTGGAACGCCCGCCGATGGTTGCCGACCCCCGTTCAGGACGTAAATCATTTCAGTCTGTATGGCGTCATGCGGTGGTCCGCAACCGTCGACCTTCGTGCCCTCCATTCAATAATTATGCCAAATTTTAACTACCAAATTGACTCTTATCGAATCCTACTATCGATATACATTAAAAAAATACTTATTACAAAAGGCGGTTTTTAATTAAGGGTGTTGGGTGGAATAAAGTTGGATACTGCGATTTACCCTTTTCCTGTAAAATTCTTTTGTAAATAAACTTGTTGAGTGAGGGACACACATTTATGCCTTTATCGAATAGGAGAGAAGAGTGCACTTATTATTTATATATATTACAATTTCTTTATTATGCATAAGTTTTTACAATGATTAATAGAACAAAACATCTTTGGAAATAGACTTAGGTGTACAGAGTGTTTACATCTTTTTAATTATAACTAACATGAGAATGTTTTATTTAAATTTGCCATGAATAATAGTATTAAATTATAGAAAGAATGGGGGAAAAAATACGATAAAAGCAATAATGCTTAAAAACTAAATAACAATTTGTTTGGGTAAAACCAAATTTGAGTTGAGTGGATTATTAGAAATTTTATTTTATTTTTAATAATAATATCAGTTTTGGAAGTCCATTGGTAAAATGAACTTACGTTTCCTCGAGGCATATTTGGTTTTATTTACATGTCTTATGAATTATTTATATGTATGGTTGTAACGGATTCTCTTATAGATCTAAGTTATACTATTTGATTGAATTTCATAAAATTGTCCCCCATTTTGTTGTTACAAAATCACTAACCAAAAAAAGACTGATTCGAACCGGGTTTGAGAGCTTTTAATACTAAATCCCTAAGTTGTCAATGTGACAAATATATTTAAAAAAATGTATTGATGCGGATCAACAGTTAAGGCTTTAGCTCATCTCTGTATGGTTTTAAGTACTTTCATATGACTCAAGTTAGTTTTGAATATTTTAAGAAAGTGGGCTAAGACAAGGCAATGTTACAACAAATAATAAAGGCCGTGGGCGTCCCGTAAAGCAATCGAGTGTGTTGATTTATTATATGGTAATGTTTTATATAGTAGCCCGGTAGCCACTTTTTGATTATTATAATATTTCCAAAGTGCTTCCATACAATTACTAGCTACTTGCCTTGTCCCCATACATGATCACAATCGCCTCTTCAGCCTCATTACAACACATAAATTACACGGCCTTTTACTCACAACCGTATATTACCACCACCATTTCATTGACGAATCTAAAAAAGACCGTTGGAATTTATACATCGATAACCATTCTGAAGGCTTTATTTATTTTTAAATTTACTTTATCAAACGAGTTGTTTTTATTACCCAACTGTTACAATCTGAATCTGAAGTTATACGCCAGGACAGCTTATAAAAAAATCAAATTTACTCATGAAAATATATAATCAGTATCAATTTTATAAAAAATTATATGTGGAAAATTTACCATAACTTAGTTATACAATAGTTAAGTTAAGTGAGGTTAGTTTTTTGAAGAAAAAAAAATTAGTAAAATGTGGTTGAACCTCCTATAACGAGTGACGCAGAAAATGAAATGAAGGAAAAAAAGCTTTATAACCCCTGCAAAAATATCCTCAAATATATTATATTTTAGCTTTTAACTAAATTAATAAATAAATCAAGCATAAAAGTATTGAAAAGTTATTATTTTTCATAGTAGTGATCCCAATGAGCTTTTTTACATAGATATAAGTGGAAATAATACTTAGAAAATGTCAAAAAACGAGAAGGATATTGTGAATTTGTCCCCAAAGGTTTCCTACGAAAGTTGTTTTTACCGCTCGTACTGTTTATTTGGCACTTGTTGATCTTTCTAAAAATATTACACCTTCTTTAACTTAATATGGTAAAGTGTATCATTAAAAGTTGCTTGATATATTCATAATAAATCAAAGAAATTTATTTACTTTTTTTTTAATACTGTCAATAATACTTTAAAAGACGTCAAAAACATTGGGGACACAGATGAATTTATTCACCAAAGGTTTCGTATGACTTTTACCTCTCGTACTGTTTATCTGTCACTTGTCGATCTTTCTAATAACATTACACTTAATATGGTAAAGTGCGTCATTTAAAGTTGCTTGATATATTCAACGACAGTTAATATGTCACTATGTAAACAAGTAACATGATGGATATTTTTGCTTCCGAGTGTTGGATTTTAGGGACTACTTTGTTACAGGTGGTCACAGCCCGCGTATGTAGTAGTGATGACCATATTTCAATATATGAAAACAATACCCATGACATTTCTATCTATACATATAAATTCATTGGGCGACCCAAACTATGTAAGAAAATTCTCACTGATAAATTAAATAAACGATTAATTGACAATGCAGCCTCGATGATATTAATTTAAATATTAAGTAACAAATAATAGTAATCTGGATCGTTATATCCGTATACATAAATTGATATATTGATATTACAGTTGGTCAACGATTGTGATCCATCACGGTACAAGTATACCAACGAGATTTATGTTAATTTGTAGAAACTCCATAGTAATTATTGTTTATCAATGTAGCTACAATGTACCAGCTTATTATTATAACTAAATTTAATATTTACATAAATAATTCTTCAAACCCGAGACAGAACCTTACTTCGCTATAACGGATTTAATGAAATAATAATAATTGAATAGTGAAGGTGGTTACCGTCTTTGTATTTGGATATATTCCCATTCTGCGATATTTATTTAGGGAATAATTCATAAAATTAAAAATATTTTATTCATGGGCGTGTTTTTGATGAAAATATAGTATATTAGTATCCGCTTTGCTAGAGATTGTATCGATTTAAAAGTATATTTTGAATGCATAAAACCATGTTATATGATTCACTGAATAACAGAATGGGGAAGATAGGGTTTCAATTTATTTTTATTAATAAACTTATCAACTCATATCACCGTTTGGCTTAAAAATATTGATTTAACATGTTATAAGCATATCAAATTAATGAATTATTTTAAAATTCATCATTCGTGTATATATTTTCACTGATTTAAACCGTGTGATTATATATTAATGATATTTTTTCAATTATTAACTACTTATAATTATGATAGAGTTAATAAGTTACTATCTAGCTACATTGTTGTTATTATATATTTATTTAAATCAAATAAGCAATTAGAAAATCTTCCGATAAATGTAAAAAACGCATCTATCGGTTACAATTTATATATGGAGGAAGACAATAAGTTTCTACTATAAAAATAAATTAAAATAATATCTTATAATGACAGCGACAAACTATTTTCCAAATAAATATTTAAAGTGTCTTCGAAAGATATTTTGAACAAAAAATAATAATATTAAGAAGAAGTTACATCAAATAAATTTCTTTAATTATGAAATTCCACCAAGACGTCAACACTCAACAATATAATAAAATTTGGCATTTAAAAAAAAACATAATAAATGTAAGGTTTTTTTTGTATAAAGCTCAAAGGGAATAATACATATGCTATTAGGTATAATATATATACTTATCTACGGTGTGTGTGCGGGTCTTTCAACCATCAGTGTTACCAGAGGGAAGAATAATATTTCATATAATTATTTTATTACAATTAATACATATCTAAAATCTCGAAACATTTTTTAGACTTCATTTTTAAAATCGAAAAAAAAATTCTAATTGATAAAAAAACTACTTTAAAGCAATAATGAAATCAAAAACTCAAATATAACCGCCCTATTAAAAAACTATGTAGAGCATAAAAAAACATTAACAAATTGAAAATTTCTATTAAAATTACCCTCGTTTATTAAATAATACATTAAGTATAATCTTCATATCATATCTTATAATCCAGGCAATCTTGTCCAAGATGGTCGGTATTTTGAATTATAATATAATTATGTTAAGTAGTTATGACTGCAGGACTTCGAATGCCCATTTTGTATGTATTGAAGAACTTTTACCCTCTTGTGCATATTATTAATATTTAGAAGTATGATACATTCATTGATATTGTATGGCGGTGGTGATTTATGATAATTTTATTAAAATGTGTCAGATTTACGAGCGCGCTTCAGCGGTCTGATGATGCTTAGAAGCCATTATGATTTGGATTCAAACTTTATAATAATGTGTTATTTGTAAATATATAATAGATGTGTTGATCGTCAGTACTGTGATTCATGTCGGCTATAAATCAAGGCGTCTCTGCCGTATCATTATGCGATGCTCGTGCTATACTTAACTATCACTATTTAATAGCCTCTTTGGATACTCTTCATTATAATATTTATATTAAAACACTACACTTCAATATGCATCCCTTGACTATGTTATTAATCAAAGTTTTCAAATCATTATTTAAAAAAAAAAATATTGTTATTAAATGTCCTTCGATACGCAAGCCTTCGCAAATCGTAGGCTTTCTTTGTAGACTGCGTAAGTTCATTACATACAGAGTGGACTTGAACTAACTTTGATTACTTAAGCATTATATTTTATTATTATTTTGTTAATATTGCTTTTATCGTTATTATTATTTATTAATCTTCAAAGTTGTAAATGGGTTTTTATTTTTTTCCCATTCTTTCTATAATTAAATACTATTACTCATATCAAATTTAAATACAACATTCTCATGTTAGTTATAGGTAAAAAGATGTAAACACTCTGTACACCTAAGTCTATTTCCAAAGATGTATTGTTCTATCAATCAATGTAAACACTTATGCATAATAAAGAAATTGTAATAAAAATAAACTTTGATTGACTGATTATTATTAAAATGATTGCGGAGCAAATATGGTTAGTCTCTTAGGAATCTTAAAATCTAATCAGTAATATTTTTTTTTGACTTTATATTGAATAAAGTACATTTATTTAATCTCTCAACAATTTTTTTTGTATTTACGATGAATGATTATTACAAAAAACATATCATTATATATTAAATATGCAGTTTTACTATTATTAGGTTTCATAATAATAAAGGCTAAAAAATCTTTTATACATATATAAAAATAATAATGTATAAAAGATTTTAAAAGAGAATAAATAAAAATATACTTTATTCAAATTCAAGTCAAAATTTTTTTTGCTGATTTGATTTAAAGATGCCTAATAGATTAAACAATCTTTTTTCATAATACAAGTATTTTAATTTTTATTGTACAATTTTCTAGTAAAATACAAAGTAGTTCATTTATAATTAACACACATTTTCATATAAAAAATAACCCAACCTAACCTTGATAATAATTTCCATAAGACAAACTATAAAAAGGCCCAAACACTAAATTAGCAGCATTAACTCCACTAAAACATTGAAGATGTCCAGATTAAATATTGTATATTCAATTCATTGTCCCATTGAAACATTTATAAGGTTTACACCCATATAATTGTAATTATACACAATGAAATTTCATCATAGAGAGCATTTCGATATAATCGCGTGTGTTGAACGTATAAACTATTCATTTTATTGCTAAACACTATATTTACTAGCATTGCGTCATTTATATTGAAAGTCTAATCGATTTCCATTATTTATGTTTGTATTTATTTAATTAAATTTAAAAAAAATTGTATGTACATAGTGAAATCAAGGCCGAGATTGTATAAGTTGCAGGATATAATTTGTTTGTGAAATAATGTCGTCTAATTACATGAAACCAGTTGCTCTTATCCAGCTTGATATTAATTTATGTGTAATAATTGTGGTTGAAACTGCACAGAGTTGCATATTAATCAATTCAAAGTATGAGCATTATTTTAATTATATGGATATAAAAAGTATATTTTGTCAGGTCAGAGGTCTTGAGATCCGATACTAAATTTCCCCTTTCGGTCGTCATATTTTGAGTCCTCTTTTCATACACTTTTCCACTTGATGAATGACTATCATAATTCACTTTTAATTGGCTCACTCACCAATACAACAATGGTGTTTTTGTGTGAATGTTTGATAATTGAGATGCTGAAAATGTTAACAAACATAGACACTCATTATCGAACAATGCAACAAGATCGTTTATTTTTTAAAAAAATAATTATTAATACTCAAATGAGAAAAAAGCGCCTCTCTCACGGTATGATTTTTGGGGGGTTTAATTCATGTGTCAATGGGGACTTTTTTTAAAAGGGAAATTTGAATTTGGCATATTGACGCGCAATTAGCGTGCCTTGAATATGCGATGTTATAATCGAAGGGGGTGGTTTAACAACCCCAAACACCCACAACTACCCCACAATGTATCTTCACTATACAAGACGCTCATGACCTATAAATTTAACAAAAAGTTTATTTTAACACATCCAACCTAAACTAATCGAACGAATTATTGTATTACATTTTTTTCATGTATTTAGTGAAAATATATTCCCAATAATTACGCACTTTCGATGGGTTATTGGCACAGAAACCTTAAAGCGATTTATTTTCGTATATTAATTGGAACTGAACGCTTCTAATTTATTTAAACTACTACAATCAAAAGTATAAGAATGTACTTTTAGAAGAAAATCTTATTTTAATGACAGAATAATAACAATACCGCAATTTTTTTACTTAATGTAAAATAAATACAAATTCACAGGTTACAAGTACTTTGAACTTGAATAAAAATTAAAATATTTGTTTTACTGTAGTTTGTTCAATTTGAATTAGGTTTTACGCACAAACATACATTTATTTTTATTTGTCCCACATGAAGTTGCCGTATTGGAGAAAGAAAAACTATGTAATGTATGTAATTCTCGGCAATTTCATATGGGACAACATTATTTTAAATGAAAATATATATTTTAATTTGAGTTTAATATTGAATTAAGTAAGAACTACTTAGTTGTATACTCATAATTTGATTAAATCTTTTATTATTTTAAAGTATTGTATATAGACGGGTTATTAAATCAAAATCATATCAACAAATTGACAGTTTACAAGGAGGGTTGACAAAGAAATTGTAATATATTATTGAATATTTTGGTGCAAACAATTAGGTTTGGCCATTATTAACATATTAATTTGCTGTATTAGCTTCTAATATAATAATTATATGTCATTTTTATAAATCATTACATAATATATTTGTAAATGGGTTACTTTTGGAAAAGATTATTAACAGTAAAACTGCACGTTTAACTCAAAAATGGATTCCCAGGCATACGTCACCGTAAATACGATAGTATATTTACTTAGCTACACTTATGATCGGTTTTTTTGTTAGTTAGTCTTTACGGTGTAAGTTTACGGCGACGCACGCTTAAGAAACCCAAGCTTAAGCGTGCGTAGCCTTGCCGTAAAAGTACATCGTAAATACGATAGTAGAGTTACTTTACTACACTTACGATCGGTTTTTTGTTAGTTAATGCCTCGTATGAGCCTCGGGCGAGGCACTAATGAACAAAAAACCGATCAAAAGTATAGCAAAGCAACTCTATATCCGTCTTTACGGTGTAAGTTTACGGCGACGTACACTGTAAATACGTAGTAGAGTTACTTAGCTACACTTATGACATTATGATCGTTTTTATAGTTAATGCCATGTCTGAGCCTCGGACGAGGCACTAATGATCAAAAGTATAGCAAAGCAAGTCGATTACCGTCTTTACGGTGTAAGTTTACGGCGACGCACGCTTAAGAATCCTAAGCGTACGTAGCCTTGCCGTCAACGTTCACTGTAAATACAACAGTAGAGTTACTTAGCTACACTTACTATCGTTTTTTTTAGTTAATGCCTAGTCTGAGCCTCGGGCGAGGCACTGATGAACAAAAAACCGATCAAAAGTATAGCAAAGCAAGTCGATTACCGTCTTTACGTTGTACCTTTACGGCGACACACGCCTTAGAATCCCAAGCTTAAGGGTATGTCGCTTTGCCGTAAAAGTACACCGTAAATATGATAGTAGAGTTACTTTACTACACTTATGATCAGCTTTTTGTTAGTTAATGCCTCGTCTGAGCTTCGGGCGAGGCACTAATGAACAAAAACGAATCAAAAGTATAGCAAAGCAACTCTATATCCGTCTTTACGGTGACACACGCCTAAGAATCCTAAGCTTAAGCGTACGTAAAGTAAGAAAAAAGTAAAGTGACTTAGCTACATTTATGATCGGTTTGTTGTTAGTTAATGCCTCGTCTGAGCCTCGGGCGAGGCAGAGCAAAGCAACTCTATTACCGTCTTTACGGTAAAGTATGTCTAGGAAACCCAAGTGGTTTAACGTGAATATTCGAAGTACTTAAAATAAAAGAGCCGCCTTGTGGCCCAGTGGTTAGTGTAACGGATTGGTGAGTGAAGACTCCCGGGTTCGATTCACGGCACCGGAGTCACTTGGTAGATCTAGCTTAGCAAATTAGATCTTAAGTACTCATTGCTGTGTGGTGGCCTGGGAAACCATCTCTACTATATTCTCCCGTAAAGGCCAAGGTGGCCTGGCCAACCCCTCATAAAGGGACTCCCGTCAATAGGGAAGGCGTCACGATATTTATTTCTTAAAATAAAATGAAAAATATTTTTTCTGAAACAATACAGACTTGGATTTTATAGTTAAAGGTTGTTTTAAGGTAGGCGGAGAATGCAAGTATTATGAAATAGTTATGACGAGGTGGTGCACAGTGGCGAACTCGTCGATATGCATATTCATCAGTGGACAGGGCCGCATTGAGGAATATTCCATTAATTCTCACCCGCCCCTGGACACACTCCTGCTGCCGTTTCCAATCGCGAAGGGGTTGCTCTGCTCTTTATTCCACCACCACCACCACCACCCATCGCCACCCGCACCCCTTAACACACAACCGATATTTTGTTTGGAGCCTTTTACCCCGTTTTTTTTATTATTAATTTAAAATTTAGATTGATCGAGGACCGCCCTTCCATTACCCAAATTATAATTTCATTTTTTTCCCTCAAATATATACTGGATTTTTTTTAAATACACATTTTTCATTAAAAATGTCATAAATACACATTTGTCAAACAATTTTTTGCAATTGATTGCTTGAGTGGAATTACGGCAGATAACAGTCTTATGCATTGGAGATCAGTTAAGCCATAATATAAAAAATATATATCGATAATACAATTTCTACTAAATCCCATTAATTAATGTCAGAGTCTTATTATAATAAAAGCTAATATGGCATTTTAATAATATTAAATTAAAGACATGTTTAGACGAAAATATTAAATAATACATTACAATAAAGAAATACTGCATTACAATTAAGACATTCAGTTCCATAGTCACGAACTCGATATTGAAGTAAAATGACTTAAGAGAAAAAAAAATATATATATATAAACATGAGTACAGGGTTTCACAATTTATTAAATTTTAGTGTTTTTCGGCTAGTTGAATTTTCTACATTTTAGATAATTATTATTGTTTTAACAGTATGAAATATTTATTGTTAAACGGCACATTTAAACTAGTCTTTTTTCTGTTTCATCTGAAATACTGGGGAGGCGATAAATCATTGAATGGTTTTTAAATGTATAATAATCGTCTAGGTTTATAAATAAATAAGGTCATTTTTATATTTGTAATTGGTTTTTATGGGAAAAATATTCTTGTTTTTTTTTTGGATGCGCCGTGAATATTTGTTTTATTATTTCATCGCCATCATCTTAAAATTATGTTCTCATTCTCTACCTAAATATAGTAAGCTCTTTTAGGTTTATTGTGAAATAAATCAAATACTGGTATATATTATTATATAGTTTATTTGGGGGGTGGTTCACAGTTTGGGGGTTGGTGATTAGCGGGAGGCTTTCGGCCGATGCATTATATTTTTTCGCGAACAGAATGGAAATTTTTCCAAATAGGAAAATCGCCTGAAAAATAAACAAATGTGACTTATCATGAATGCCTAGCGCTTGCATGGCTTTCTCTTTCCAATATATTCGATATATTCGGCGATATTCTCATCCAATCAAATACTATACAATCTACATACAAAACCAGTTCGTTTTCATTGTCTGTAGTTGTGCTTTTTTTTATCTCGCGGATGCACAAACCTTTTTTTTATTCATCTCCGTACAAAATAGATTAATTTTCTGAAATTCGCGGAACCACCGTGTTTACACATTTTTTCCCCTACAAAAAAAAATAGACAACCAGTTTGCTTTGTTTTCGTTCTGTCTGTGTTTTATATTCGTTTGTATTTTCACACTATTGATTGAGTACAGCTTTAAATAAAATTCACTTATTATTATTATTAACCCAGGACGTGGAGGAAAAATTCAGCGACATATTTTCAATTAATATTTTGATGGCTCATTTGCATAAAAATTGTATTTTTTTCCAGATGTAGCAACTGGGCTGTTGTAAGGGTTGACGATCCCTGACGAGTGTCCATACTGATTATGCGTCCTTTCAACTGAAATTATTTAAATGAATTTGGAATTTCCATCAATTTTTTCACCGTTTTTATTTGACTGAATTACGACCCACCATATTTCGCCCCCTACCATACAACAGTTGATCGTAAAATAACGAGACTTACCAGAATAATAAATCAATAACTTATCATATAATACTTTATAAATAAACAATATTTAATATTGATAAAATTAACCAAACTTAGCTTTAATATGTCTACAGGTTTTTTTTTCAAGAATCAAGACAATTTTGTAATTAAAAATAATAATTTTCAGAAGTATCGAAAATCGCGATGTATAAGCGTGGGGGTTGTTTTTGGGGTGGCGGGAGGGACAGTACTCCACCGCCGAATAGGAAATTGAGAATAAATGAGTGGAAGGATTTTAATGAAACATTTAAAAAAAATAAAGGATTTATCTTCGGGTTTTCAATGGGCTCACCGACCAAATAAATAATGCGCGACTATCCAACATTTCCCCAACCCCTACAGTGCCGATACCCGCCACCCCCAAACCCTCCTAACCACCCACCCGCGGAACAACACAAAGAAAATGAATA
Source organism: Agraylea sexmaculata (assembly GCA_022606485.1). Lineage (NCBI taxonomy): Eukaryota > Metazoa > Arthropoda > Insecta > Trichoptera > Hydroptilidae > Agraylea > Agraylea sexmaculata. The sequence goes on along the minus strand of JAGTTH010005098.1, from coordinate 68,805 downwards.
GCTTTATTTCCGATCCGGAATGACTAATTGAAGTTTTTTTGAAAGGGTTGTTGTTTGAAACTGTTGTTATTTTTTACTCCCCTTACCTTGTTATTTTATTAACAGTGACTATTAATTAATTAAAAAATCTAATAATATTATAGAAATTTAAAAATACATTTTTTTTAAATATAAAAATGAGAAAACATCATAATATTCCCTTCTATGATTTATTTCTTTTGATATAATAAATATCGGTCATATGGAAAACCTTAAGGTGCTTTGTACTTCGACGCAAGGGCAAAAATAAAACCCCAAACACGCACTCTAATTTCACCAAAATAATATATATTAATACTTGTGTTGATTTTATTTTTTATTTAAATCCTACTTTGGTTTTGGAAGTAATTAAAATATCAAAAAAATCTTTTACAGACAGAATGTGAATACACACAGATTGTAAATAGATGTAATTTTTCACTCTTTTTCATAGAAAGTGTTGTTTTTTTAGCAAAACTTTCACCAGGTACGGATTTGGGCAATGCAAATACGCAATTCGTGGTTCAAAGGGCTCTACAGCTTTTGCATCACACGTTATAAAAGAGCTTCAATTTAATTTAAAAAAAACATATTCTCTTGTCACAGTTTTCAAAGACTTAATAATATGTCAAATTATCGAAAAATAAAATATTTATATAAAATAATCAAACAATTTTCATCAAGAAAATTATGTTTTAAGTCTGTCTTGAAAACTTTGATTCTTGTAACAACTGCTGATTTTTTCGCCAATGTTCTTCAATTTAAAACATTATAGAAATTCAGCTACATTTTAACATTCATTGGAACTATAATTCTTTATACAACCTTATACTTAATTTAAATCAATCTTATATTGTTCTGATCAAAACAATATATCATGAATTGTTGATCGTGTTTAATGTACATCTTGGTGAAATTTCAAAATTAAAGATATTTATTTGAAGACCTTCGCGGAGTAAATATTAAAAGAAACATTTGAAAAAGCAAACAAAAGATAATAAAAATAAACCTTTCTATCGTATATCAAGATAATTATTTTTTTAGTCTGATTCTTGTGGATATCGCTGTTTTTCCGCCAAGGTCTTTAATCAAAAGTTTTATCGATTCATAAGTTACAATGTCTTATATTATAGAAATAATATTATATGAATTGTTATGTACGTCTGGGTGGAATTTGAGAATTGAAGATATTTATTTAAAGTAACTTTAATAATAAAATAAAATATAGATTGTGGAAATTATTATAAATAATTTAAAAAATAATCGATTGGCTACATTTTTTACATATAATATTTTTATCGATTAAATTGTGTCCGTCAAAATATTGATATGATCTTCTCTTTATACCATATTTGGGCCTTTAATTTATAGTTTATTTTCCCCTCACCACTTATTTTAATTTTAAGGCTTGATGTTTTCAAATTTGTCTGCTGCCATCAAGTAGCTACAGTTGGAGTGCAATATAATTAATTCACAAAAACTTTTGCCTTTGTAAATTCAAAATGTAATGAGAACGGAGTGTTTTTCAGGGAAGTAGGCTGTGTTTCGTATTGAAGGTTTGAATGTTGGTATATTGCGTGAATTATTACGAGGCCTGCAGTGCAGTGCAGCGCTCTACGTAAAAAGTAAACTGACGCATGCCATTATGGCGGGAATTGGAGGCGCCTTTTTATTTTTATTTTTTAATTCGCTCCATTCGCGTTTTTGTGTTCGCCCACCCCATCGTGCCCCAGCCTCCTCCGTCGTTTTTTTAAAATGCCCTACTCGCACCCCCCTACAGCCCCCGCCGTGGACAAACCACCCCACGTCCACCTCCCGACGACACCCCGACGCCCCGTGCAATCGGACTGGACATTTTTCATTTGCCAAATGAGATTCTGTTTGAAATTATCGTGCGTTTTTACATCGCGCGCCGATGTGAAAGGGTGGACTCGTGTACGTGTATGCGAGTATTCCAATTTCGAAAAACTCGCCCGTGTGAGTGCGGAGCTGGTGTTGCCATATGTAGATTTTTCATTATCAATTTTAGCATAAATATATGCGTAGGCGGGTTTTTACACCCCGCGACCCTTGTAACGAGGAATTGACATCATTTATTTATTTCAAAAAATAAATAAAAACCACCCCCAAAAAATAAATATGATATAATGAGGCATCAGGTCCACCCACCTGATGTGATATAGTACAGTGTAAGGGTTGGGGGGTGGATGGGCCGATAATGCTGCATTATTCCATTATTTTTTCGAATTGAATATGGTGGCTTCAGTATGCAGCGAGGTTTAATTGGATAGCTTCATATATGCTGATACATATTGTATGATTTTACCCATTATATGAATGTAATGGAAAATCTTTTATAACCTTTCCATACAATTCAAAGAAATATTGAAACGTGTGTAGAGCTTAAAGTATCACCAAAACATTTATTAAAAATACTACAATCGTACAAAACAAGATTTATAATACCTGAAGAATAATTTGTGTAAAGCCTTTCCAAAGTTTAAGCATATTTTATTCTGATAAAATTACAGAACCTGAAACCTGATTGAGTCTACATATTAAAAAGACCAAATCACCTTTTTTCATGATTAAATATTGTATGTTTTTAAAAAATACTCGTATATCATTAAAAAAACAGTGAAACGATATAATATCTGAATAAAGATATAATAAAACGTTTTTTTGGCCGTACTGTAAAGTTGAGTTTTTTGACTTATTTTTAGAACTTTTAAAGTTAAACAATAAATAAAAAATAATATCCAGTATCCAAGTATATTTAAATATATAAATATCTTTAAAAAAAACATACATACTAAGGTAATCAATTATTTATATTAAAAAAAATATATAGAGCTTGGTTTGTCAGGAGCTTATTATTATTAGTGGAAAATAATAACTGGTGACTCAACATGTGTAATCGATTGATTATTAAAAATTAAGAGATTAATATTTGCAATATCCCCTTAAACTATTCTTTATTATTATTTGTTAGTATATCCTGTATATACAGGGTGGACTCGAAATAACTGAGAATATTTTAAGGTAGGGCATTGCAAACACAAAACACACGTAAGAGTTACTACTGAGTACTTCACAGAAACAACTGATTCCAAGATGGTGGCCCAGGCTCGATTCCAAGAGCACTTTTTTTATTTTTTTTCACTCATACTTGCGATAATCTACCGGCCCCTAAAATATTCTCAGTTATTTCAAGTCCTCCTTGTATATAGCTACAGTGAAACGCAAACCTTAACATATCTTAAGTCTGTGTTTTTATATAATCAATGAATATTTTTTTATTGAATTAATTGGTAAAAATTGAGTTTTAGAGGTTTCAGTGTACTCAAAACCCATGCTAATAAATAATATATTTTTATGTGTAAAATTAAATGGGTGGGTAACAAATGCCAGAAAACCTTTGGCTCGCGGTTGTCAACGGTACAGTGTGTATTTTTAATAAATACATTTTTAGGCAAACATAACAAATGCTAACATCACCCACCGGGCTACCACCCCCTTATCGTATAAAGGGGGTGGCGAGGTGTGGGAGCTGGTGTCGGGATCCGAGAAGAAGGGATGGTAATTAATGATGTGCAGGTCGCACACCATTGTTGTACACAGTCATGTCGGCCGATGATTAATCAGCTACGGTTTCCCGGTATGTATGTATGTATGTTATTCCCGGATCCTCTGTATACGATAGCCACCCGGTAATGAGGTATTGTGTCCTGGACCTGATTAGGCCGCACATGATTTATTCCCGGCGCCGCAATGTCTGCTAAACCTCAATGTCTCATTTTAATGCACCAAACAACAGATCTGCAATATTCAATTATAATTAAAAAAATTAAAATTAATCATTAATGGTAAATTTACTTGTCTTTGAGTTAGCTTGAAATTGTAAAGGGAATAAAAGAATCCCATATCCAACTGACGAGTGCTGCATTATCATTACTGCGACTTGGGATCCCCCGTAATGCTCTAGTGTACTGCAGTATGATATAAGTATATAATATATTTTTATAAATAACCGGCTAATTTCTTCATATGAGTGCATTAATAGGAAATTCGAATAGAATTTTATTATCATACAATTTATTTATTAAATATAATTTGCATACAATGTTTTGATACATTATGATTAGATTATTTAAATTCAGAGTAGGTACAATGAATAAAATACTTATCTTGGCACATTGTATTGTGGCTGTATTTTTTTTCTTTTAATACTTCAAATAAAAATAACAACCATCTTGCTACAATTTGAATATATTTGAATTAAATTTAAATAATGCTTGCGTTGAATGTTAAAAAATCACTTGCATCGTGGATCAATTTATTCATGATATATATATTAAATAATTGATATAATAATATATTTATTTATAAATAAATAAATCTAATCACACGTTTATTTAAATTGAAAATTTTCATAGTTTTTTTTTAAATTTGGTTTTATATTCACTTAAATTGTATAATATTAAAAATCAATTAAATCTTTACTAATGCAATTGAGCATTTTCTCCAGAGAAGGTGATTGTGTAAATTAAATTGAATATTAAATATTTTCATCCATTTACGGCCGTATTCAATATAACAGCATTAGTGCGTGTACGAATAGACCAGAGCTTGGTATATTGGTGTACACGCATACGCAACGCATGCACACACCCTCATTACACTATTACATTAAATACAGCCGTTAATTCTTAAATTAATCAGGTCAAAAAAATCCTAAAATCACATATAATTTTAATGTTTAAGTCCAAAAATAACTATTTTTCCATACATTTTACACAGAAAACACATTGAAAAAAAAATTATTTTAAAAACCAAATAGATAATATATTAATAACGTATAACAGTTACAGACACACGTAACAATTACTACTGTGTACTACAGAGAAACAGCTGATTCCAAGATGGTGACCAAAACTCCATTCCAAAAGCATTTTTTTAATTAATAAAATTACACAAAAAAATATAAATAAAATATATATTTTTTTAAATTTATATATTTTTTTCACTTATTCCTGCAATACTCTACCACCCCCGATAATTGTCAGCTATTTAAAGACCACATTACAACCATTTACGGTATGTTAGCTTAAAATTTGATTTTAAAACATAAATTATTTATTTATTACCCCCCGAGGAGTATTATTTTTTAATAGAGAGGGTCTTTTTAGAAGGTTTGTTTAGACACAACAACGTGTTAATTCATTGATCTTAATTATTACTAGTTACACAGGTCACCGACTTGATAATCAGTATTTACCTTACAATACAGGAAATCAAAGTAAACCTGGAACAAGACGATCGATCGGGATTTAATTAATATTATTCCCGATCTCCCAGCCGTAATAACCGATAAACTTAATTTAAAAAAAAATTGTACACACATGACCACAGTATTTGTAGCCACGCTTTTTATCCCCTGAGCTATTAAATTGGAAATAGTAATAATTTTTTATCGCTGTTTAAAGTAATAATCAAAATGTTCCAAATAATTAAAAATTCGTCTACTGATTAAATTCTTATTAGGATTTAATCGCGTTTGCGCTTGAATAATATCCCCCGTGCGGTTGAGACAATTGAATAAAACAATCAATTTTCACATATCGATGATGGCGCATGTCAAACTGAAAAACGTCTTTATTTTTTTTGTTGCTAATAATAATTGTTTAGCATGGACACACAGTTTGTTAGCAGTGTAGAAGTATACGAGTACAAACACAGTGGCTACAGCTGCAGTATTGCTCTATTGAATTGACACAGCTCGTTTTTGTATGCACCACGTCTGTCTCTATGTGTTTGTGTGTGTATTTTTTCACGATTTCGGCTCGTTTCTTTTTTTTTTCCATCATTTATCGATTACGATTCCCTTTTTCGCCAACCCCTTTTCAGGCAAGCCATAGAACTACCCCCTTGTTCAGTACTCATTGTGCTGGTCCACCGTGTCGTAACTGCAATGTAACGACTTAATCATTATTACTATTCGAGAATTAAACATTTTTAATAGTATTGCGTAAACGAGAATTTATTAATTTCTTCAAAACAACATAATGTTATGGCGATAAGGATACTTTTTGCCCGAGGCGTATGAACATGAAAATTACGTAAAATATGTATAATCGTAGGCTCGCCTACGAGTTCATATTAATTCCTCTTACGTAAAAATATACATATTAATTGCCAACTTTTAAGGTATTATAAGTCTTCTGTCGTAACTCATGTTAATATCAAAGAAATGTGTAGTGATTAATGTAAAATTGTATTAAGAAATAATATTTTTATTTTAACAATATAAAAGGTCAAATATTTTTAATCAAATGAGTGTTATAACTATTTTTTATTGTGATAATAATTTAACATACTCGAGGTTATCACTTTAATTTGACTTGTTTTTAGTATTTTCACGTAAATAATAATATCACAAAGGTTTACTTTCAGTTTTGACTTAAGAAGCTTTATAAATAAGGCAAAAAATACTTGACCTAAACCAAAATAATTAGAAAAATGCTAACACTTTATAAAAAAATCCAGGAGCGCTGGTTATTATTTTTTCTGGAAAGGGGGCCTTAGGTCAAATAATTTAATTATTATAATTAATAACGGTTTCCTATGCGTACGTCTCCATAAACATACAAAGTAATTTAAGGTAGTAGAGTTGCTTTGTTTTACTCTTGCTTGTTTCTTATGATTAATACTTAGGTTAGGTTCAGACGTAGTATTATCCATAAAAACCAACCAAAAGTCTAAAAATGAAACTCTAATACTGTCTTGTCTGTCTCTTACGTTGTATGTTTATGGAGATGTACGTAGAAAAACTCAATCGTAAAGTCTAATTTAAAATAAATGCAGATGAGACTTTGCCAAGTATTTATAAAAGCTATTGTAATTGTCGTGATGACGGATACAATATGAGTTATCATTCAGATTTGAAAGCCTCCGTTTAACGGGCGATGGGGTTTTCGGGTTGGATTTATAGGTTTTCGAATGTGAATTCTTCAACGATTGAATGAGTGAATCGGCTAGAATATTAAAGTTGATTTGATATGGGGTTGTGTCGTTTGATCGTTGATCTGCGACATAAATCGAAGATTGGCATTCGTATTTTTCGGTTATATAGATCGTTTGTTTGGCATTGTGACAGGTTTCAGGAGTGATTCTCTGTTTTGCATCAAATGCACTTGGGGTGGTATAGAATTCAGCACATCTATAGTAGAGAGATAGCCGAGTGAGGCCTACTACCCCTTTACCAATACACCCACCCCCAGCGTTCCACCCACCGACCCCCTTCATATCGACGCTTCTTTTATATGCACTTTTTTCACCAGATATCGGACTTCCTGTGAATTTAAATACGCGAATGTGTGCCCTGTATGTGTGTATGCGCCATAACGCGGCCAAAGATGACTCAAAAGCTATACAATCGATTACAATTAATAAAAAAAATATACTTAATACTCAATAAGCAGTGTTTACACATAATAAGTCGTTAATTTAAATATAACAATCATCAGGTCCACGAGGACATTAAGTTAAAATTGATCAAAGCAAATATCGCAGATTTGAGTAAAAAACATTACATTAAAATGACTAACTTCCCGACTAACCCAATCATAAGACATGTAAATAAAACCAAATATGTCTCGAGGAAACGTAAGTTCATGTTACCAATGAACTTCAAAACTGATATTATTTTTAAAAATAAAATAAAATTTCTAATAATCCACTCAACTCAAATTTGGTTTTACCCAAACAAATTGTTATTTAGTTTTTAAGCATTATATTTTGAAACTGTTTTGTTAATATTGCTTTTATCGTTGTTATTATTTATTAATCTTCAAATTTGTAAATGGGTTTTTATTTTTTTCCCATTCTTTCTATAATTAAATACTATTACTCATGTCAAATTTAAATAAAACATTCTCATGTTAGTTATAGGTAAAAAGATGTAAACACTCTGTACACCTAAGTCTATTTCCAAAGATGTATTGTTCTATCAATCAATGTAAAAACTTATGTATAATAATTAAATTGTAATAAAATATAACAATCATCAGGCATTATGTGAATAATTATATTATAACAATTTATTTAGTTAATTTGAATTTTACATTTTTTGAATAATACAAAACATCTTATGAATTTAAGACATAGGTGTACAGAATATATAAATATTTCTACCTATAACTAGCATGAGAAATTTAATAACATTTTTATCTGATATTAGAGAGATATTAAATAATTAAAAATAAAAACCCATTTACAGATATTGGGATTAATAAACAATAAAGAGAATAATTAAGTATTATAAAAGTAAAACCAAATTCGAATCGAGAGAATTATTAAATTATTAATAAGTTATTAAATTCTTTAATGATATCAATTAAGTAAGTATTAATTTTTATATTCCTTATATATATTAGTATTAATAGTTATGAGTACAGTTTATTGTTATGACTAATATTCATTTTTACATAAAAATTGAAATTTTGCAAGGATGAATAGAAATTGAAATAATTATGTTTATTTATTGAAAAAATATCGGTTTGACATTCATTTCATTTGACTATGAGATTATTTTAAGTTTTCACATAATTTATAAACAAGCTTCTGATATAGATATAACTTGGGTTACAATTAGTTAAGATCATTAAGAGTTAAACTACAAATTTTTAGTGTTAAATATGTAAGCATAATACTATTAATATATAATTGATATTAATTTTTTTCTGTATAATTTTGAATAGTATTAAAAATTACACATTGCAAACTACAAATCTATTTATGTATTAATACATATGTGCGTTTTAAGTAACAAAAATATGTTAATGTTAATACATACAATGAGTACATAAATTGAGTAAATATTTCAATTTTTTGTTAATTTGATTGTCATTTCATGGCAATGATATGTGTGAAATATAAATTTAAATTATCGATTGTCACAGAGGCAAATAACTGATAAGGTAATCTATTGTTTTCCGGTAATTTTATGATCGGCTTTGGTTCTCGCGCGTGTCATAGAGTAGTAGGCCGGTTTCGTAGTTTGCTTTGTATTTTGACTGGAAATCACACGGAGAGAGAACTCAAACAATCATAATTGAATTTTTCCTAGCAAAATAATAAATCGTGTCTAAGCTCCTACCATATCACCATTATATTCCATACCGGCCTTCAAACGAATTTCACCGGATTTTTTTCAGCCGATTGCATTCGAATACCGAGGTCCACACACTCACCTTCAATAATCACACAGCCCACTTTGACCGCTACCTTTTTGGCTTATTTATGTGGAATATATTTATATGAGACTGTGATCCTTGTCAAAGTGCACAATGAGGCAATATTTTAAGCTGCCAATGCGCACAATTAAAACACTCCATCGTGTCGCAGAGATGCAGACAAGCGGCGCGCGTGCGGCTCTAGCAAAAAAACACGGGGTGGGTGAAGGGGTGTCACCTAAGGGGTGGCCGATGCATTTTCGGGTGGAGGGAGGGCAAAAACGGGGTGTGGGTGCGATTGATGCAGATTTTTTTGTATTTTTTCGTTCGCCGAAATAATGGGCACAAATGCGGAAAAACGAGTTTCCCATCCTACAGGATCGCCACCCCATCGCCACCCCATCGCATCGGCTTTTTCACTCATTTTTTTCCGTATCGGACCACCCCCACCTCGCGAATGTGTGTGTATTTTTTCAACGGCAGAGTGCCTGCAACACGCGAAATGTAATTTATCAGAATTTTTCATATTGTTACGCGCCGTCGCTTGCATTCTGAATGGGTGTTGTTGTTGGGCCGCCGCCATCGCCGCCGCCCCCTTTTCGTTGACTTTTTGCGGCGGTATACTTTTTTTCCAACCACCCTAAAAACCTATCGATGTTTCGATTTGGACGAGCGTCACTCTGAGTTGTCAGTTTGTTGAAAAACTCGTCCACAAGGGTCAAACATAATTTTCATAAATTATTTACCATTGATTAGTAGTAATGCAACATTTGGAGAACCAGTGTTTTTTATCATTATATGAAAAAAAACAATCAAATCCCTGAAATATGCAATCCTTATATATACATACATTTTTCTCATCTTCAAAAATATATATTTTTTATACACAACAGTGTGTTCATTAATTGTCCGTCGGTGATCTTAAATATTACTAGTTACACAGGTCACCGACTTAATAATAAGTATTTACCTTAAAATACAGGAAATCAGAGTAAACCTGGATCATTCGGGATTTTATTGAAATTGTCTCCCAGTCATAAAAAAACAATCAAATCATTATTTTTACTTGAGTAATATTTGAACCCATTTGTAGCCACGCGCCTTATCAGACAATATCGAGAAAGTAAAAAATGTCGAAAGACAAAAAAAAGAGTTATATATACAAATAAAGATAACATCTGTAGAAAAAACAGTATGTAAATTACGGATATTGAAAATATCGACAGTACTTTTTTCATACTCTACTACAGATTTTATCATAATATTTCTTGCACAGCAATAACTTAATTTAACCAGACATAATAAAAAATAAGACGGGCTTTCATCAATTAAACTTTTGAGATTATTACTGGATTAGGCAATTTATCAAAAACGTATATACAGGATGGACTTGAAATAACTGAGAATATTTTAGGGGGTAGTAGGGTATCGCAAATATAAACGAAAAAAAAAATAAAAATATTAATAACGTACATACACAATAAACACGTGACAGTCACTACTGAGTACTTCACAGAAACGTCTTATTCCAAGATGGTGACCAAAACTCGATTTCAAAAGCACTATTAATATTTTTAATTTTTAAATAATCAATTTTCTTTTTATATAAAATATTAAATGTATATTTTTTTCTATTATTCTTGCGATACCCTATCACCTTCTAAAATATTCTCAGTTATTTTAAGTCCACCCTGTATATAATATATAATATGTACATTAAAATGAATTAATGTTAGGTTAGGTTAGGTTTATTTTTGTAATATAATTGAGTGATTTTTACGCAATCATATAGTCAAATAATATTAAATACAGTATGGTTTAAATCGTAGAAATATGATAAAAAGTATGTTTATATTAGTATATTTATGCCATTGTTAAACGAAGGGTAAACGACATTTTATTTTCTAAGAAATATTGTATAATACACTGAAGTTTAACATGTTTTTTGGTTTTGATTTTCAGGTAAGTCCCTCCCCGACTGTATTCCACGAAACGAAAGGTAGTTTTTATATTTGTTATTATTATGAAGGAGGTAAATTAATTAGTTCTTTTGAAGGCATTAATTACGGTCTGTGGAGCATCTCAAGCACTAAACCTTAGAAGCTTATTATCGATCTATTTTCGAAGAAGTCGACCGTTAAACTAATCTGTGAAATCTTCAATAACACGCGGTAATAATTAATATATTACGGAGAGGTTGTTATTAGAATGGAGAGTGTACAGTGTAAGGGTGGGTCTTTTAAGATGTGATGATGTTCTCTATGGAGGATGCAGCTTCTTCAGCGGCTGCTTGTTCACACATGAGGAGAAACCCCGCCCCTTGAAGATACTTCTTCATATTAATATATGGAGGATGACCAGGGCCGAAGTGACCGTGTAATTTGAGGCCGTACATCATCCAGGGCCGGCAGCGCAATTAACAAGGCATTCCCTCGCCTCTTCTTATGCGCCGCTTTATTAACAGTCATTATATCTTGAATTAATTATGATCACTTCTCCGGATGCTGATCATCCACTGTACAACGTTAAAATATTTCAATATATATACAGTGTATATACTGAGTAACTCCACAATCCATAGAATCTATAGTGACAAGCAGACCTAGTCCAAGTACTATGACATATTCAAGCCCTGCAAAGATTCCCTTTTTATTATTATTTTATTTTATTATTACTATTAAGAGTAAACAGTAGTCTGGAATACCAGAGAACCTACATCTCTGATGGAGATTTTTTTTGAGAGGGTTTTTTATACACAACAACGTGTTAATTGTCTGTCGGTGATCTTAACTATTACTAGTTACACAGGCCACCGACTTATTAATCAGTATATATATATATATATATATATATATATATATATATATATATATATATTTATATTTATATTTTTTTTTTTACTTATTCTTGTGATACTCCCCCTATAATATTCACAGCTATTTCAAGTCCACATTATAGCCATCTACGGGATGTTAGCTTAAAATTTGATTTTAAAACATAAATTATTTATTTATTTATTTACGCCCCGAGGAGCGAGGGTCTTTTTTAGAGGATTTTTTTTTAGATACAACAACGTGTTAATTAATTGATATTACTTATTACTAGTTACACAGATCACCGACTTAATTATCAGTATTTACCTTACAATACAGGAAATCAGAGTAAACCTGGATCAAGACGATCGATCGGTATTTTTTTAAATATTATTCCCGATCTCCCAGTCGTAATAACCGATCAAATCAATTAAAAAAATCTTGACTTGAGCGGGATTTGAACCCATGACCACAGTATTTGTAGGCACGCTTCTTATCCTCTGAGCTATTACGCTGGTTCAACTATTGAACATATTTTATTTCAACTCTGATATACACAAAACATTTTATGATATACATCTACAGTTATCAAACTCATCATACATCAATTATTATATTCATGGGACAAATTAAAATATATCCAAATATTAGCCGCACAATGCTCTACAATTTATGGCAATTAAAATTTTATTTTTTCACACTCTTGGATTTGGTTTGCAAATAAGTAAACTGCTGATTTATACGAGGCGTAGATATAATGACATATTTTTAACTATTAAAATAATAATGTCAATTCTTATATATATTACTTAAACATTTAGTTTTAAAATAGCGTGCATATTCAATATTCTGATAATATATGGTAGAATAGTCGATCGATTTTATGTATATTTTTTATGATTTTACAAATACAGTAATAACTTTTTTAATAACATATCTGAAAACGGTTTGAAATTTCGCCTTTATCGCTGAATTTGATAATTGATTTATTTATTTGTAATACTATGGGTCATTATATAAAAATTGAGTTTTAAGGGTATAACTACAAATACTAAAATTACACAGTATTATATTAATTTGTTCATAGTGTTGACTTCTTGTGGTGGAATTTCATAAAGACGCAGATTCAAATCCTCAATGAGGTGATGACTTTTTCATTGTAACGATAAAAAATATATAAAAATTCCATCGGAGTAGCACATAGTACATTCCGCAGGAGTATAATTAATTTATCACAATTCAGACAAAGCAGTGTGTATTTAGAAGGTTTAGACAATGGCAAATTAGTTTAAGTTAGATATGTGGTGTAGTAATGTCACTGTTATAAATCAGAGACGAAGTGGATGCACAATACTGTGATTAGCAGCAGATACGAGGGCCTCATCTCAAATTTATCGACCTCTAAACCGGTAGTTAAGGGGAGGTAACCCATCTCTGTCTATGTATATCTGAAAAAATCATAATTTATATTCCCATGATCTACTGGGATGACTCCTCTCCATACGTGGGAAACTTCGAAAAGGCCCTCACTCAAATACTGATACGATATAATCAAAATACTCTATGTAATTGCGACCTAAATCATTAACAACTCTTTGTTATTACGAATCGTTTATTATAACTACTCTTGGATTCCAAATCTTCATTTATGAATAATCAAAATCCGATCTTAATATCCAGATTTGATGTACAAGTATAATGAAATGCAATCAATTCATATTTAGTTATAATTACAAAATAACTAAATATAGGTAACTGTAGAAATATAGGTAATCATTTGACTACGAAATTGCTTCATAAATAATTCGTAACGTTTTTTAATTTTAACCTTTTTTGATTGCTTATTGCTTATTTCACTTCAAAATAAGAAAAATATTAGTTGTTATTTCCACAGTAATTACTGTTTAACAATTTTATTTAAATTATGGAATTCCACTTAAAAGTCAACACTATCACAAATTAAATATAAAAATAATATTGCCAAATAGCTACATATTAATTTAATCATATTTTTGATAACTCATTCACTGAAAAAAATATATTCACAGCCTTTATTAAATTGGTGCAGTAAGCTTATTATTTCAATTAACATTTTATTAATACATTTATTTAGTAATAATAGTATATTTAATTCTTATTGGTAGATGAGGTGAGATTAATTTTATTGAAACATCTTTAACTCTCAGTATTGAGTCGTTACCTCCGATAAAAATGCCAGAAGACCGAATGTAAATATATCAAAATGGTGGACCAAGCAGACGAGACTGAGTGTTGCCTCTATCAAACTCATCTGCTTGAGATCTATCATTCAATTGTCCGGATTTATTTATTTATTTTTTGAAGTACATATTAAAAATAGTATACAAATGTTTAATTGTGTTTTCGTAATTTAATTTTGGCAGATTTTTCAGATGTTTGATTAAATTTATCAGGGATACTTTTTGAATGTCAGTTTGGTGGAAACAGATGAAAGTTCACAATATTATGACATTAAAATTAATATACAGTATTAAATAATTGTTGGTACTTTTGGGGCATATGAACATAGCTATGGATCTGTTTAATCAACTCAATTATATAAGAAGTGTCCACGTTATATGGTGTGTGATATTTATGATAATTTTTAACACTTTTATAATAAAGAGATGAAGGGGGTTGTGATTGCGGTGCAGATATTTGTTTAGGGTGGTGATTGATCAAAAAGGCTGTGTAGTGATAGGAAGGCTGACTGTCCTGGAGTGTGGCTGGATGCCTGGATGACTGGAAGCCTGGCTTCTATATAATTAAAACCGTTGATTAATATGTAAATGTAATAAGATTACTGAGCACAGCCTGGCCGTTGTGTCCACCGCATGCTCTTCTACAAGTACTAACATCACCAGGGCTGTCATTATTACAATTTAAAATATTTCATCTGGATCTTCGTAGAACAACACTTCCTATCTCTGTCAATAAATAACGAACCAACCTCACAACAATTAATTTATGAAAAATTTTCAATAATACTTTTTGGATTATTTAAGATGATTATTATATATGGATTTATTAAGATATATTAAGGGAGCCGCCTTGTGGCCCAGTGGTTAGTGTAACGGATTCGTGAGTGAAGACTCTCTACTTGGTAGATCTAGCTTAGCAAACTAGATCTTAAGTACTCATTGCTGTGTGGTGGCCTGGGAAACCATCTCTACTATATTCTCCCGTAAAGGCCAAGGTGGCCTGGCCAACCCCTTATAAAGGGACTCCCGCCAATAGGGAAGGCGTCACGATATTTATTTATTTATTTAAGAGCCGCCATGGTTAGTGTGATGGATCCGTGAGTGAGACTCTTGGGTTCGATTCACGGCACCTACAAAACAGTGTCCTCTGGTGTCACTTGATAGATCTACCAGATCTGAAGGACTCATAGCTGTGTGGTGGCCTAGGAAACCATCTCTACTATATTTTCCTGTAAAGACCAAGGTGGTCCGGCCAACCCCTTATAAAGGAACCCCCGTCAATGGGGAAGGCATCACGGTATTTATTTAAATTTAAAATACGTAATAATTAAATGAATTTCCAAATAATAACATAATATTTTAGCCAATATACATCGCTATTTTTTATAAATTTTATAATTATTATCAATGGTTTAATGTACTACACGGTGGCTCTGTCAAACTTCATAATCCTAAAATCTGAGTAAACCATGATCGATCCAATCCCTAAATATATATTACATAGCTCATATCAGCTTCATTTAATTATGGGCAAGTTTTTCTATGCTAAATAAATATTTAATGTAAATGACGTCATCTACTTAGCTATTATAAGTTTATCAAGCATGGAAAAACCGGCCTGTATGTTTAAAAAAATATCAATATAACTGAATATCACTAATAGTAAAAATAAATTCGATGGATTTGATATGAGTATTTTTTAAATTGTTGATAGTGTTGACTTCTGGGTGGAATTCCATAATTTAAAGAAAATGAAATTATTATGAATACTGCGGAAATTACAACTAAAATTTTTCTTTATATTTCCTTTCCTCTTTATACTAGGTAAATATGTAGTATTTTTAAATTTCTTCTTAGAATTTATATAAAAATAATATGAAACTTAGGATTAAACTTAGGATACGTTCAATAAAAAAATAAATATGTTAGTCCAAAACACAATACCTAGTTATAATAATATATTAAAAAATATTTGTTATACTTGTTTCTTTTTAATTCACCGCAATATTAATTGTTAATTATTTATTTAATTATTGAGAACATGAATGAGTGATGTAGCAAATTGTAGTAGTCATATGTTGAGAAAATAATTATGGCCTTTTTCGCATTGGCGGTGTATTTTCGCGCGCATTTTGATTCGATATTAAAATTATTTTGGGATGTATCGATACAATACTTGAAGATGAAGAGTGTGGTTGCATATAATATGAATGCAAGTAATTAATGTTAGCGAATAGTTAAGTTAATATGTATGGTAAGCAGCAGGAGTAGCAGTGGCATTTGCATAGAAGCATGGCTCCACGTGTCCGACATGGCCTACCTTAATAGATTGATAGCAATCATTTGTCAGTGGCAGCCACCTAGCTCCACTAACTTACCACCATCCACCCTTAAGCCGGGGGTGGATGGGGGTGGAGGGGGCTCTGCTCTGGCACACCCCTAATACGATTAAAAATACCTGCACAAGTAGCCAAGGGACAATCACAACCTCACTATTTCAATCAATCGATATGTACCTACAGCAGACACTTTAGTTCCTTAACCACCAACTCAACATTATTTCATATTTTTATTATTCAAAAAATAAGAAAATACCATTCATTCATTCATTCAATACATACATATTTTTTATAATTCATTTTTAAAGAGGAGTATCAAAATTGCGCGAATATTCATAGACGAAAGTTCCTTTTCCTATTTTAATAATATAAAATTCATGATACCGAAAAAACCTTAAATTTAATTTTTCTCAAAACAGGTCAAGGTTGAGTTTGTGTTTATGGAACTGTTAATTATGTTAAAAAAATTGTTTTGCCGAGCAAAAGAGGAATTTGACTGAGGCAACACTAATTGTCTCCTTCAAACTCATCTGCTAGGTCCACCATCTTGATATTTATACATCCAGTTGTATGGCCTGCTAATAGATGTATATATATATCGGCGATGATAATAATTTGATGGGTCTGTAACAAAAAAACACATTTAAAAATTTACAGTTCACGAAAGTAGAAGATTTCTTGTAGATATTTTTTATAAATATCCCATGTTAGTTTATTTTAAATATATTTTTAAGCTTCTAATAACTGCATATTTATATTTTTTTGAAGCTTCATACACAAGTGCTGTGGTCATGGGTTCAAGTCAATATTTTTTAATTGATTTGATCTGTTATTACGACTGGGAGATCGGGAATAATATAAATAAAATCTTGATCAATCGTCTTGATCCAGGTATACTCTGATTTCCTGTATTGTAAGGTAAATACTGATTATTAAGTCGGTGACCTGTGTAACTAGTAATAGTTAAGATTACCGATAGACAATGAATTAACACGGTGTTGTGTCTAAAAACCCCCCTCAAAATTTACTCCGCATATACAGGGATTATCAATAATTTAAACAAGTCTATTCTTATATATGTACTTTTAGCCGATGCATCGTTTACCTTTTTAGTACAAAAATAAAACAATGACTCAACCTAAATCCAAAGCATATGTCCATATCTCAAATATGGTCTAATTTTATTGATCGGTTTGCTTTATTTTTAGCGTGAACAGCGACGGGCGTGTTAGAGTTAAAAGTCGAGCGGCGCGGTGTTCCATTAATAGGATAGTTTCTTAAAGCTGTGATAATATAATGGTAGTGGTGTTTAGGCCCATTAATAAATTAGCAAGTTGATCTGGCAGTGCCACAATATCCTGTAGAGTATAAAAGCTGATAGTGTATAGTTTAGTAGTGAGAGCATCAGTGAAGCTGTCTAACTTCTAGCTTGGACCTGTCGCTACTGCAGTCTCTCCCTAATAACACTACGACTACTTTAACACATTCTATTTACAGATTGCTACTATATATACATTATTTATTAATTTATTTAAAAAAATATATTCTGTAATAATGTGTTGGGGTAGTTTTGTATATCAAAATATCATTTACAAGGTAATTAATAATATTATTTATTTAGCTAGAAACGATGCCGAATGAACTCGAAACTCGAGAGGGAATCCTTAGTTAATAATAAAATTATTTTACGCTACGTACATAATAATTTCAAGGTATATTTATATTTTTATATATAAATATTATACAATTTCTTTATTAAATTTGAATTTGACATGGTTTGATAATACAAAACATGAGAATTTTTATTTGATATGAGAGCTAATATTAAGTAATAAAAAGTATGGGAAAAAAATTAAAACCCATTTTTTTAAATTCTAGATATAAAAAAAAGACACTTAAAAATATCCAAATATAGTGTTTCGATAATCCAGTACATATTATGGAACTATCAATTGTCGGATTATCGAATTTCTTAGTATTAAAATGAAAAATACTAAAACGAAATGAGAGAAAAAATAAGTATATTTTCCTTTTGTTTAACATTTTCTTATAATTATTAAAAACACTATAAAGAAGTAGAATATATTATAAAGTATATAGTATAAAAATGGCATTGATAAATTATATCAAATTATAGAAATGTAATATATATATATATATGTATAATATATATATATATATATATATATATATATATATATATATATATATATATATAATATATATATATATATATATATATATATATATATATATATATATATATATATATAATCAAAGTATAAAATCAACTCAGCACCAATTTATTTTAAATATGCTCTCTAATAATAAGAAATAAATATCTATAATAAAAATGTTTGCTCTCTTTTGACAATATGGCGTGGCGTAGGAGGGGGTTTATACACTGCCAGGCGCCTCTGATATCGATATGAGGAAAAAAAGTATCGCAAAAGTGTCGGATTGTCCAGAATATACAATGTTTAATAAAATATAGATTAGAGAGTCGGTATCTGTGTATTGTGGAATGTACTTTTGTATGGCGGCTCTCGCACTAGTACATGGAGACTCCGACTCTTTGTTTAATTAATTTGAATAAATAAATCTGATATTAAGTAGTTTTTAGCAGAAATAAAAGCAAAAGCAGCCATACTTAACACTGGACTTTATGTATTATGTTTAAAGAAGAAATGTGCTTATTTGCGGGATAATTTATGTACTAATGGCCATGATTGTTCACACCGCAAAACATTTTTACGTTACATCAATCAAATCGTTTTCGGTAATTGAGCTTGATATTGCTCTAGGAACATGAGTAGTGTTAAAATTGATGAATAGTTATTAAGAATGGTTGAAATATTTGACATATTGATGGTTGGCAAAACTATGAAATAGTATGGAGTATGAGGTGCAGCTATTCTACACCCTTCGCTTACATTGTCCAATGATTCAAATTCAGCTAAGGGGTGGTGGTATTGTGGGTGGTAGATATCCACCCCCTGGTCCTGTACCCCTAACCACCCTCTAACTCGGACAGGGGCTGATTATCGGCGGTTTTAGACGTTCAGTTACACCATCATTTCCGATTTATTATGCATTACTAATTATACCTGTAACGTTACACTACTAATAATCAATTTAGAGTACGAGTTGTGTTTTAATTTCAATGAAATGGGTTATAAATAAAATGGTTCAAAGCAATACAAAAAATACTAGCTTAGTTTAGTATAAAATATCATCAATTAATTTAAAATGATGACTCCAAATAAGATATGCGTTTATGATGATTTGATTAGAATTGGATTTGGGACCTTTCGATTCCGAACTTCTGATTATTAAAATACCACAAGTCTAATTAGATTAATATTTCTTTTTAATAAGAGACTTTTTTAATGTTTATAATTAAATGCAAATAATGAATTTGAGGTTTTAATCATATCGTTAGAAAGACGGAAAAATATACTTATTTATTTAAATAATACTTATCCATATATATATATATATATATATATATATATATATATATATATATATATATATATATATACATATATATAATTAAGCATACATACATACACAGCATATATGCATGTATAAGGAGCATTTTGAGAAGGTTTTTTAACAAAAAAAAAAAAAATTCATTTTCTGTCTTTCATCTTAACTATCAATAGTTACACAAGTCACCAAATAAGTAATTAATCTTATTTTACCATCAAGGAAATCAGAGTAAACCAGAATCAAAACGATCGATCGGGTCAAATACCGAAAACAAATATAAATTTTTTCATAATTTATTCAAATAATACTTATGAATTGGAATCAGATTTCGATTTGAAAAAAAAAATGTTTACTTAGTTCTAAAACATTTTATTCCAAACAATGCTCAATTCTATAAAATCCTAAAAGCATAGACAATTTCAATATTTAGATACCCCAAAACATTAACACGTTTTATTAGAAAGAAGACAATTGATCAATTCATTTTTTTTTACTTGAGCTGTATTTTGACTAATGACCACATTATTTGTAGATTTGCCCCTTATTCTGGATTATCGAAAAAAATGATTATTAATTTTACGGACGCTTTGAATTAGCGGGTTAGTTGTTGTGGTTTCTGTTTTGCATTAGATTGTGGTCACCCCAAGTCGTGCCCCCCTTTTAGTATACCGACACAAAGAGTATGACTGTAGTGGTGCTCATTATGTGTGGATGTAATTGTAATTAAGTTTAATTAGAAAGTCCAATTTGGTGTTTGAGGGGGAAGCGCTTGCGCGTTGTTTGTGTTGTGGTATAGGCTTTCGTGTAAGGCGGTCATTATTAAAAATCGATACTAAGCTAAATTATTACTATCTACACCGCCAACTACTGAATAATTATTACGATGTGAGCGTTGTTTTGAATTGTATCTCAAAAGTCACCTTCATACTTACAGCCCCACACACACACAAACAATCAAAATTTAGCATATTAATTAAGGGGTGGATTGGTTGGTGCTTCGACCCTCTCGATAAGTAGATGCCGGCAATCTAATTATATTCACAGCCCGATAGATATGTGGCCTGGTGGCGATGGTGGTAGGCTATGAAGGGTGGGTAAGCTTGGGGGTGGCATTAGACAGAAGGGTGGTTAGTTAGTTCATGTACCCCCACACCACCCCTCAACATAACCCCTTTGCTAATGATGGTGCTGTCGCTTTTATGTTAATCATTATTTATCAGTCGATACCACCTAAACTCTTTCATTCTTAATAATGCTAAATTGGTTTACTTCACAAGAAACCAGTCCTCATATTTTTAGATTAAATCAATTAAGATCAAAACAAAAATTTAGTAGCTATTTATTTCATAGCTGCATTGTTATCTAATACATAGTTTTTTTTTAATTTTCTTACACCACCATTAATATTAAAATAAAGTGTGAAAAAGATTAATCAATCAGTGAAAACTCCTTTGACATCATGGCAAATATTACCGATCAGATTGAAGAAAAAAATATATTACTTATTTATTTACGCCCCGAGGAGTTTTTTGTTTTTTTTTAGACACTACAACGTGTTAATTGTCTGTCGGTGATCTTAACTATTACTATTTACACAGGTCACCGACTTGGCATTCTAATAATTTTAAATTAAAAAGCAAATTCTATATGTTTGTACCAAAATATTCAATAATACATTACAATAAAGAAACACTGCATTACAATTAAGAAATTCAGTTCAATAGCCACGAACTCAACATTGATCAGAGTAAAATAACAGAACTTTTTTATTTATAATTTTACTTTAATTGTAATTTTAAACCCTTTTTACCTATGAATTGACTTATATCAAAAGGCGTGGCTATAAATACTGTGGTCATGAGTACAAATCCTGCTCAAGTATTTTTTTTTTAATTAATTTGATCGGTTATAACGACTTGTAGATCGCGAATAATATTAATAAAATCCGATTGATTGTCTTGATCCAGGTTTACTCTGATTTTCTATATTGTAAGGTAAATACAGATTATTAAGTCGGTGACCTGTGTAACTATTATTAATTAACACGTTGTTGTTTCTAATAAATTTGTAAAAAAAAATCAGCCTTTCGGGGTGTATGTATGTATGTATATATAAAAAAATAAAAGTCATTATATGGAAAAAAGGCGTATCCAGTAATCAGATCTTATTCCACCCAACCCCTGAATTAATGAATAAGAAAGGGTTGTAAATATTACATACAAAAAATATTCTATGTGAGTAATGTGAGACTTGTAAAAATATATCAAAATGTTGTTTATTCTTAATATGTTTGTATTCTTGACCATCGATATTATAAGTATATTATATGAATTGATATATTTGGTTGTATATATTAAATGAATTGATATATTGTTCATCGATGCTTGAATAGTAAATTTATAATATGCTTTTGATTTTGATTGAGAAGCTAATGTTGAGATGGTGAGCGTGGTTAAGGAATTGAACGCCTCATTGGGTTGTGAAGTAGTGTCCATGGGTGTATTATTTTTAGGTGTATTGCATCTTTAGTTCTGATCTGTATTGATCGAAGGCTTTATATATAATATAATAATATATATAATTGTCTAACTGTGTGTATGTTATATGTCTGTCTGTCTGTATGTCTGTATGTCTGTCTGTACGGGTCAATCTTTCAACCATCCTTAGAGTATACAGAGTCGCTTTATACAGAAAAATAGTCCTTCTTATATCAGGGTCCAAGCATTATACTTCTGTGTGTTCTTAAGTCTTTATGGAACTGAGCTATATATTCAAAATAGAATAGAATATTTGGTATTGAGACTGCTTTTAAATTTGTTGATTATTGAAGATATGCGAAAATAGCCCCTAAAATGTATGAAATATGGTACAGCAGTTAATCGCAAATTCATTGCCGTTCGTATCCGTTCCTAATGTATGAAACGTCAAAAAATGTTGCTTTTCAATCATTATTTAAACTATTAAATGGGACTTTTTCGAAATAGTAAAATAGTCCTATTTGACCGGCAACTAATGTAGATTCATCTTTTATCTATAACACATTTCATGCCTCTGTCAATAGAAGGTAGTTAATCGTAAACTGATATATATATAATATAAAGAGAGATGGATGGACGAATGGATAATCTGTAGCCGGGCGAGCGGAAATCGTCGCAGATAGGAGTCACCGTGGAACGGGCGGGCGGCGTTGGCTCATTTGAATTTCTAACTAGGATACCCCCTTGCAATTATTGGATTAATGTAAATTACGGAGTACGGGGTGGGAGTTGGTCTAGCAGCCGCCTCTAACCCCTTTCCATGCCCTAACAACCCCCTTCCAACCCTCTGCCGTAATTATAAGCGCCGACGGCGTGCTTGTTGCAAATGTTGAGAATAATTAATGCCGTAGTTGTGCTGCGCCCGTTATGTTCTCTTCTGTCCTCCATCTACTCTCAATCTCCAGATAAAATCATTGATTTGACCAACCCTTCGATATTTTCAACCCTGGACATCTCTTAACTCGCCCTTGGCCCTCAACAATAAACAACCTAACCTACAAGTATTCAGCTTGGGATTCCTACGCGTACGTCACTGTAAACGTTAATAGAGTTGCTTTGCTGTACTTGTAATCGTTTTTTTGTTAATTAGTGCCTCGCCCGAGGCTCAGGCGAGGTATTAACTAACAAAAAACCGATCATAAGTGTAGCTAAGTAACTCTTCTATCGTATTTACGGTGACATATGTTTGGGAATTCATTACTCTTAATTAATAGAAGATTAAACTTTGGTTCAATATAATAATAATATAATATAGGTATTAGTGTAATATTTAGCCACTTTCTTAAATGTAGATACTTCATAGATTAAGAATACTTTTGCTAAAAAATAATTAAATTTATTTGTCTGGCGCCTTTTGTCTCACAGTCATATTCAAACATTGAAAATATTTGAAGGTGATTTCTATTTATATAGATGATTTCTATCAACATCTTATTTATTTTTTTATAAAAAGGAATTTAATAAAATCCAAAATCAGTAATTCATCCCAATTGATGATTATTTCCCCCTCCAATATATGTATAGTGCTTAAATTGAGACGTTTAATAAATTTTATATTATATATCTATATTTTGTAGAGCAAATGTCAAAGTGTAGTCACGCTCAGAGTCAATTTTACTTATCAACTTAGCTGGGAATTTCCCACCATACAAATAATAAAATAAATTTTTGTCTTGGTATCACTAATCACAAGCATTTGCAGTAACTTGGTTAGACCGTTTATACATAATTATAAAATAGTGTATTAAATCTGTAATTTTATTGTATTGTTTTATAAAGGTTTTATCTATTACATATTTAGAATAACTCTTGTTTTTTAAGTGAAACACATCTTGTATATGAATTTTTGTATATTTTATCACATCAAATATAATGATATCAAGTATCTACTCAATGGAAGTGCACTTAAAAACCAGTCACATTAATGCGTATGTAACTGATAATTTAAACTAATACGTTAAATATGTATTTTTTAAATAATATTCAGTCTCAATATGGTATTAGACTAGTAATAAAGTTAAGTATGTTGTAGTACAGTATAAAAAGTGTAAGTTGTCTCGCCTGGTTGACCAAAGGTGTGGAGAGATTGTGCCGACACTTGTACTTTTGCCTCCATTCACAGACACATTGCTCGCCAACCATTTAATAATTAAGTTTTTTTTAAATAAATAATATATATGAAACATGTAAATAAGCTTATGAGTAATATTTTGTATTTAAAAAAAACTGCTATAATAATAGATGTCACAAAAAATAACTAAAATATGTTATATATTTGCAAATAAAAAAAACATAAATTGAAGAAATATACCAATTATCTTCAATTAATATATTTATTACAATTTCTTTATTATGCATAAGTTTTTACAATGATTGATAGAACAATACATCTTTGAAAATAGACTTAGGTGTACAGAGTGTATGAATCTTTTTACCTATAACTAACATGATAATGTTTTATTTAAATTTGACATACATTATAGTATTAAATTATAGAATTAATGGGAAAATCAATAAAAAACCATTTACAAATATGAAGATTAATAAAAAATAACAACAATAAAATATAATGCTTAAAAACTAAATAACAATTTGTTTGGGAAAAACCAAATTTGAGTTGAGTGGATTATTAGAAATTTTATTTTATAATAGCTGTGTTAGAAGTCCATTGATAAAATGAACTTAGGTTTCCTCGAGGCATATTTGGTTTTATTTACATGTCTTATGATAATTATGGTTAGTCGGGAAATCTTTAAGAAATGTGCCAGGTTCAAGATCTAAGGCAGACACTTGTTTTGGACAATTCAATTACAATAGTAGATAGATGAGTTCATATGAAAATAATATATCACTAAAAAGAATGTTTAAATTTGATATATTACATTTCAAAAGTATAGGAAAGATGCTATACGAAAAGATAAGGTAATAATCATATATACAACTAAAAACTACATACCTAAAAGAATATGATATAAAATTCTTAAAAGTTATGTCTTTGTAAATATTTATAATTGAAAGTACTCAGATATAATCAGCAACTAAATTCAAGTCTTTTCAATATTTGAAATATATAATTGTATGTGAATTCATCGATTTGTCACCCGAACAATGGCAGTATTTATTTAAAAAATAATCAGGGTATACTATGCCTTTTACTTTACCTTTTTAAAATATTATTTCTTATTTAAGCTTGCTTAAGCTTAAATGCTTAAAATTCGCTAGCTCTAGAATGTGTGAGTAGTATATTTTTAAAATTTTGTTGAGGAATATTGTGAGAATGGTTTTCGATCTCTGTTGAGCTGAGAAGTGAGGTTATCTCGTAGTAAAATCCTCGTGGAAACGAGTAGGTTCATAAAAAAGCTTTCTCCCTGCAGCCTCCTCTGAAGCAACAGGTATCCTGGGGAGGGTGTGTTCCTCCCCAGGATCTGTGGCCGCTTGCCCTCTGAAGAATCCGGTGCATTTACCACCACATTCTCCTGAAAAATGTGGGTAAACCCACCCCAAGAACGAATCTCTCAACGACCGCAAAATGAACAGATTTATGATTTCGATATGGCCGAGTATTATAGAATGTCACGTAGAAGGTAGTGAAGGCAATGTTCGAACACTTATTATTGATCGGTGACAGTTGGGTTCGTCTGGGTCGCTAATGTCTGGGCTTTCAGGCTCCAAATTATGTTTGCTAAAATTGTAATTCATAATTAGAACGCTTTCAACAATCGGTCGCAGACTAATATAACCACCCCTGAGTCTCCTCGAGCCCACCCTTAACAACCCCCTTCTCTACTCTCAACTTTGATGATTGCAGGGCTGGTGAATCGTTCAACCCTCTTGTCTTCATTAAGAGAGATAAATCAATCACCAAAAAATAAAAAATGTTTTGTTTATAATGTTATGGATTATGATCTGTTTGGACTGGTCCAAGATAAGCAACTATCAGCCCTGATGATGAAGAGGGGAGGTGGTGGGTGTCAGATAATATAGTTTTGGTTGTCGGGGGGTGGTTTGGGTGGTCAAGGGGTGGTTCGATACAAAAGGCCGGCACTACACCTAGTAGAGGCCAGCCCGGCCTTAACAAGCTCTGCGTCAACTCAAACTTAATTATAATTAATTAATGCGAGTGGGACCACGTCGACCCTGGAATCTCATTTGACGACCAATCATCGTCAATTCTATTCGATAATTAAATATAATTAATTACCACCAATTTCAATACAATACCCCAAATATACACATATTTTAGACAACACCAACGAACACTTCTAATTCAATAATTATTAAAATTATTTTAATTTTATAAAAAATACACATACAGACGTATAATCCACATTCTCTTGACCATCAAAATTTAAAGTCTCAATATAATTTAATTGAAAAGTACTTGTCGAATTTCATAGTGAGCTCATTGTCGGAGTATTGACGGCCGATTCGGACCTTTCCGAAATTTGAATATCTCCAATTTTGTCTTTGTCTACATTGGAATACGATTAAATATAGAATATTCAACCGAGGTTTACAATATAAATTATAACGCCCTATAAATTATTATACATTTATATTAAAAATAAAAAAAAATATTAAAAACTTCTTCAATTAGAATTGTTCAAAGACGACTTAAGACCATTTTTTTCGAAGTGATTTTTATTGACAATTCTTATTATTCAGAAAGTGTCCTACCTAGTTGTAAATTAATATCGTAAAAAAACCGTCTCAAACCTATTTAAAAATCGAGTTGAATATTAATGTTAATGTTTTTATCAAAATCGACTCTTGTGTTCGTAATGTTAGTGTTAAAGTCAAAAAAAAATTAATTTTAGTCGTCTTTGATACTAGGCAACTCATTTGGATGTTTGCTTTTCAATTTCAAAAACAATTTAAATTAATATTCAACAATTTCTGATTGAGTCATCTTAGTTACAGTTGCAATTTTATCATAATCGATTTTTTTTAAAAACAAATGGATTGAAATTTGATAATTATAAAAATAAATAATAAATCAACATTATTAATGGTTAAATTAATATTAATGTTAAGAAAAAAATATTATTGAAATACACAAAAACACTGTAATTCTACAAAAAAATACTTATTTCAATACTGAAAATGAAATTTTAATAGGCAGTATTACTATAAGTTTTAGATTTTTTTTTTAAATTTAAATAAAATATCGTATATTCCATATGGACTAAGTAGAGCAATAATATATTTTTTCTACGTCTTCGGGATTTCGTTTTTAATTTCTGTATTCTGTATATTATATAAATTAATTAGCGTTAAATTATCTCTGGCTAAAATATGTAAATAATTAATGTATTAAAACCTGCAACCCTTCAATTGACGTATAAATTAATTGTTACATAATATGAGACCGAAGGATATTTTTAATAATCATTATGCTCAAAGAAAACGAAATTATTAAAATGTTGTTTCCGAGAATTCGCACAATTAAGTTTTTAAATAATTATTTCTCAATTATCATCATCTAAGAATATTAAAAGCCTCTGTTCTCCTGGAGGTTATGCTTGAAAAATATATTTTTATAATATTAGTTAATATTTAATTTACTTAAAAGTTACATGCGCTTGTTAAATATATATATTATATATTCTTGTTAAAACACTTCTTATAGTAAAGTTGGATATTGAACCCGTGAACGTCTGGACATTTTCAACCTGTCTTGTTTGAGTCGACTTAAGTGGTATGACAATTACGAATTGTTAAAAGGGGTTTAACCCAGTGTCTCCACCCTATTTACCACCCCCTCACCTGCTGTCTTCTTGCACCACCATCATCCCTCTTATCATCACAATAGGGCTGGGGGTGAAGCCGTCTGCGGTCCGACAAAATACTAATAAATATTATTCTGACACCTGACTTTTACGATTCCCCATTGTGGCCAACGTAGGCTGTTTATCAAATTTCACTAACCTACTCAATACAATGGAAAACTTATAGTAGTCCATTCCTGGAATTTATTCATTTTAGTATACGAAGATTGGTTTAAAATTTATACAAGTACTGAATACGCGATATAAAGTTATGATAATGCCGACCTGAGACACTCTACAAGGGAGTTGAAGTCCGAGGGGGTAAATTAAGAAGGGTGGCAAAAGGAGGCTTCAAAGGAGATATAATATATAAAGGGTGTGGGTGAAGGAGGTGGTCCTAATGAAAGCCGTTACACCATCATAATCATCATTATCGTGGCAGTCGTTATGGCCGAATGGAGAATTTGGTGAAAAACTTTTGTCTGGAAAGGTTCCATTTCGATTATCCTACGGTGTCCGTTTTAAATGATATCATTTAATATAGTTTCAGACTAAGACAGGTTGTTATTATTACAGGTGAAATTTTGACTTCGCCTCATACTTCTGCGAATCTGATAATGAATTCGTAGACTTTAATTATATCAATCGAAAATTGAACTACAGACGTTTGTTTATACGCTTTCGAATTTAAAAAAATATTAATAGCTCCCGGTGAAATTTAATTGTTTTCAGGGTTATTTGTAGGACGCATTTTATTGAGTCTGTAAATATTTTTTTTATCTTGAAGAAAAAACTACTTAATTTGTATATTTCATTAATAACCAATTCTTAAGAAGAGTACTTTTATTAGACATTATTAAAAAATTAAATTGATTATTATTCAAAAATTGCTGAATTTAAACTTATTCTTATACTAGGTAAGGTTAGGTTTGGTTTTTAATGTTTTTTTTTGCAATTTGTATATTTTATTAATGACCAATTCTAAAGAAGAGTAGTTTTTAGACATTATAAAAAATTTAAATCGATGATTATTCGAAAATTTCTGAATTTAAAATTATTCTTATACTAGGTTAGGTTAGGGTAGGGTTGGCTTTGGTTTTTAATCGAAAAATTGGTTTAGCGCATTTTTAATTAAAAATTAATTAAGGTATTAAGAATAAAATAATGAAACACTGGAATCGCTCTCATTTATTTCATCGACTAGTTTTCGCAATTAAGAAATATTTCATAAAAAATATATTCTGAATTTTTATTATTAAAATGTATATAAGAAGAACCGATTAAAAATACATAATAAACTGAATTAAAGACCACTTAAATGAAACAATCCTGAAAAAATCAGTAACATGGTGTAGGATTTGAACCCGTGTCTTATGATTTGATCCCAGTTGTATTAATGATTTTAGAGTAAATGGGGTAATAAATGTTCGAATACAATTTTATAATTCCATTTTAGTATATGTATGCTTTAAACTTGATTTGAAATGCAAGGTTGGGGATGTAATTTGTCTGATATAATTAAATAATATATTCGTGAGCAGCATAATCGAATTGATTCGTATAATGAATAGAGAACGGTTAAATAATTCATGAGCTTAGTCGTTGTAAATGGAAAATCTTAAATGAGTTTCATGCATACTTGCGGATGATATTTCAGAGTGTAATTAGATATTCGCGGTGAATAGTTAAAATGTACAAAGTCCGTTCGGTTGAAAATGAAAGATGTAACGATTTGTCTAGCTTTTGTATGGGTGTAAAATCCCAAGTGTCGAGTAATTTATCAATCAGAATAGGAATAGTAGTGGAAATGTTGATACAACAGCCGGTTTGCTGGTCGCCAAGTGCCATGTTTATGGTAGATAGGGATCGGGTGGACACCTCCCCTTATCCTCTAGCAGTGCCCCCTTAGAGGGGCGCACTCTCCAAGGGTGGCCTGAGGGGGTGGCAGTCTTGCCCCATTCCCTCATTAGCATAATTAATTAGAATCTATGTAACTCTTGCTTGCCTCGCCTCTTTGGAACCAGTCACTCTTCTATTTGTTACCAACATAAATGCTCACTATCGATTCAAATATTATATTGATTAATTTTTAATTCGAATATCTCCTAAATTTATTGTGAGCCATTTAAACTTTGAGTGTCTGGGAATAGTAATCAAAATGAAATAATGACATTTTAACCATCAAACTACATGTGGCCATTAATTGTTGATAGAAATCTCATCAACCAAGAATGTGTGGTTATGTTTTTTGACTAATTTTTCCTTAATTTTATTCAAATAATAAATTAATTTTATTCTAAATCAATGACATATTTTTTGTATATATACACAAAATAATAACGGCTCGAAGGACCAATTTTTCAATAAATATAAATATACTTTTTAAGTGTATAACAATCCATTGTTTTTGTACGTATTCTATGTTCATGCAATAAATCTTCAAGGGAATCAAAGTAAACTCAATTTTAGAAATGTAACTAGATATTATAATGTTGCTGGGTAACGACGCAAAAGCATGGAATTATTTTAATATCATATTTATATAATTAATTATACCAATTATTAAAATATAAGTATGAAAAGGCTTCAGTTTCTATACAAAAGACACGGGGCGTTTGCCTTGAACTTTTTCTTATGGATGTAATTATGAAAGAAGGTTGTGGCAAGTTCGAGATCGCATCGGGAGAGCTGACTAACCGCAATAATAACATTGCTAATAAAGCTAGTTGGATCGGGCGAATCAGAAACGACTAAAGGGTGGAATGGGCCGCGGGGGTGGTGGAGCCCGTCTGGGGTGGCGGCCCTCCTTATTTAAATGTAAATTAGGTTCATTTCGCAAAATTAATGTTGTAGGATTCCACCCCCTTTGCCAGCGTCGCCGCCTCTAAAGCCCCCTTTCTCTTCGATGAATTACATACACACTATTCCCATGTAACTACACCAATACGTGTTCTTGTAATTGCTTCACTTATTGTACGATTAATAATGAAACAATTTTTGTACATTCGGTGCGGTTTTCATCTAATAATTCTTGCGGTGCAAACTTCAATATTTAGATTTATTTTTCGTGACACTTTCGAATGAGAAAAGTTCACACGAAACCGCACGTTTCGATACGAACGCGCGATTTAAATGTGCGGGGATTAAGATTGACTATTCAATTAATAATGTCTCAGAAATTTCCATAAGAGGGGTTGCGATCAAATTGCTTCGATTTATTATAGTAAAGTTAGTGAAATATTTCTCAATTTTAATATTAATTGAATATGGTATTAAGATAAGGCATATTGTGTATGGGGCAGTGGTCAGTGAGACGTAGTCGGGTGTTTGGCTAACGACAGTGCGCCATCAATGTCGGTCCTGTATAAATCATCATTATACAAAGGGGTGGTAGTGGTAATGTTGCGGTGGTATGAGTGAGGGGGTGGAAACAGTGTCCTGCAACCCTTCTATCATGCCTCCTTCGTTACGCTACCCCCTCAGTGATGATCCACCGCCGCCACCCACTACGACCACCCCCTGATTATAATTACTGTTTGTGATATCGATCGTAGCGGCCGCTTCTTACTTGTATTTCCATAAATGTATAATTACTAACCACCCTGTCTACTATTATAGTGCAGCCTGCCCTTCTCTGCTAGGACCATTACTACTCCACTACGATTGTATTCCGAATAATTAATTTATTAAACTGAAGCTAAATATATTTTAAACATCCACAGAAAAGAGCATAAAGGTTTAAAATAAAACTGATTTAAAAGCTTGGTACCCTGAAAAAAATACCCGTAGGTACTACTTTATTTCCTTTAATTATTGAAAGGGTGGGTGAAATAAAAGCGTAAATTAAAATCAAGTTATTATATATTTCATATGATTAAGTGTTCTATTCGGTAACAACAAAAAAATACATCTAAAAATCGACAGTTCACTAAGAGAAGAGAAAACTTATTATTATATAAATATTTAAATGCAGAAATACATCAATGTCATGTTAGTTTTTTTATGCATATATTATTTATATTTTTTGTAGCCATGCACAAATGCTGTGGTCATGGGTTCAAATCCCATTCAATTTGATCGCTTATTAAAAGTGGGAGATCGGGAATAATATAAATAAAATCTTGATCAATCGTCTTGATCCAGGTTTACTCTGATTTCCTGTATTGTAAGGTGTAACTAGTAATAGTTAAGATAGTCGACAGACAATTAATTAACACTTTGTTGTGTCTAATAAAATTTGTAAAAAAACAGCCTTTCTGTGTGCATATATGTATATATAAAAAATAATCAGATCTTATTCCACCCCACCCCTGAATTAATAATTAAAAAGGGTTTTAAATATTACATACGACAAATTTCAAAAGTCATGCCTTGTAAAAATATATCACAATGTTCTTTATTCTAAATATGATTGTATTCTTGACCATCGATATTAAAGTATATTATATGAATTGATATATTTGGTCATTGTTCATCGATGCTTGAATAGTAAATTTATAATATGCTTTTGATTCCCGAAGCTTTGCGATGAGGGCGTCCCGTGGAGCAGAAGGGTTGAAATTAAGGAATAGATTTAAATGTGCTTAAGTGCAATGCTTTATGGAATGGGGACTTGTTTATTGTAACGAGACGCTAAGAATCTAAAGAAGTTTTGAATTGCAAAGTAATGTCTGCTGGGGAACAACCCCTTTGACATGAACAACCACCCTCAACACTTTCTCAAATCGTTCCATAATTATCGTTTGTTTATGCAAGACTTATGACATCAAAAGATGAATGCCACTTCTATACAAATAATCAAATAGAACGCACCGTACTCGATTTATCTAATTTACATTATATACATACGTAAAAATAATTAAAAATTAAATAATTTCGAAAAAGCATGCACGAGTAAAAGAATAAAATACGGTATTCCAAAATACGTTAATATAATTTTAAAAATCTATCCCAATTGACTACGCAAAGTGAAATTATATATGAAATGAATCAAATTTCTACTATAAATTAATATCAAGTGAAAATGAAGTGTCTTCCACTTAATTTAATTCCAATAATTATTATATAGAATAGGTATTGTTTAAAATGTACAGTTTTTAAAATATACTAGGTAACTTTTAATAATTGGGCATATGGTTATCGTAAAAATTTAAGAAATAATATTTTTTAATCTTAATTTTTAATAATAAATTAATTTATTTGGCGACAACTATTAGTGGCAAGCATATTTATTTCAGCTAATTATTATATAATAATAACATCTATGATTGTAGATACCCAAACTGTGTGTTGTGTATTTAAAAAAAAGTATTATTAATTTGTTAAAGAGCATCGCGTATATTTTAAAATAAATATTTTTTATTATTTGCCTTTATATCTCCATAAATTTGGTCTTATAACCAATACAAAAAGATTTAATTTTTCTTATTGGATTGCAATGAGAAACACATTAACATGATTTATTTCCAATTTATATATATTTTTTCTATGTAAACCATTTTCATATCAAATTCATCCTTGTATAGTTTTCATAAAACAAATGTTTATTATGGGAAAATTATTTTATCCTCCAAAATAAAATAAAATCAAAATATCTATTGTATATTTTGGTTGTCATATTTTGTAGATTTATTAATTAGACGTCAAATATTAATTAAATAATAAATTCATTATTGGATTTTATCGATCTTATCTAAGGTTTATATTTTTTTTTATTAAATATGAATTAGTACAATTATTGATAATACAATACATCTTTGGAATTAGACCTTCAATTTAATTATAAGCAGTATAGGAAAAAAATAAAAAATTATGGATTATATCGTGTGTTCAGATATATCCTTCTGTTTATTCAAATTGTTGTTTTACAAATATA
Source organism: Agraylea sexmaculata (assembly GCA_022606485.1). NCBI lineage: Eukaryota > Metazoa > Arthropoda > Insecta > Trichoptera > Hydroptilidae > Agraylea > Agraylea sexmaculata. The sequence continues at coordinate 34,508 of JAGTTH010005098.1, read as the reverse complement.
AAATAATAATAATGCACAATTAGAATAGTCGATCGATGTTGAAAGGTAGTCTGATTAGACCTTCAATTAAATTATTAGCAGTATAGGAAAAAAATAAAAAAACAAAGATTGTATCGTGTGTTCAGACATATTCTTCTGTTTATTCAAATTGTTGTTTTACAAATATAAAATAATAATAATGCACAATTAGAATAGTCGATCGATGTTGAAAGGTAGTCTGATTAGACCTTCAATTAAATTATTAGCAGTATAGGAAAAAATAAAGATTGTATCGTGTGTTCAGACATATCCGTATTTTTATTCAAATTGTTGTTTTACAAATATAAAATAATAATAATGCACAATTATAATAGTGGATCGATGTTGAAAGGCAGTCTGATAGAAGGGTGGAAGGCACGCGGCATATCACATACTTTATCTCTTTAATTCTTAATCCAATTTGCCGAGGATTAAATACGTAATTATATTTTTTTGCGACAAACGTGCCAACTCACCAGCCTGTACGTGCTCGCATATATACCTTAATTAAAAATTTTCTGTCGTAACACCTCACCGATGTAAAAAAGGCTTTCACCTGTACCCCATACTACTTGCAGGAATAAAATCGAAATGGATATGATTATGTAATGTCCGAATAAATGTACGCGAAGATTTCGACGAGTAGGCACAACCCAATCTTAACGTAACGTTACAAAAAATTCAGATATAACATAGTAGAATTCAATTAATACCCACACCGACTAAGATATTAATTAATAATCATACCGGAGGGTTCTTTCTGTTTGATTCAATATGTTTCCCGTAAGTGAACCCTTCAATATCTCGACAATGGAGCCGAGAATACAATACTTCGAAGTAGACAGTATTCATCAATATAATCACAATTTGTAATATTAATCAGTTTGTATGGAAACTAATCTTATATATTATGGGAATAAATCAATGAAAAATTCGACAGTATCCATTAAAACCTACGCATATTCTTGTTTTTATTAATTGCAGGTTATGGTATTTTAACAATAAATAATTTCTTCTTCACTATATAATTTGAAATATTCATAAAAATACATTTCAACACTGATAATATAATTCTGGAGAATATTAGCATTTAAAGATACCTCTATCCGTTAGAAAGTAATCATTAAATTAATTCATTTATAAGAGTGTTACAAAAAAATGATATTATTACGAAAATAGATTTGATTTAGGTTAGAATGGTTAATTTTGTAAACTAAAAAAAAATATACAGCTTGGACTTGAAATAGCTGTAAGAATATTACAAGAATAATTGAAAAAAAATATTTTATGAATTATTGTTAAATAAAAATTAAAATATTTATATCAAATTTGGGTCACCATATTGGAATCAACTGTTTCTGTCAAGTACTCAGTTATGTCTGTTATACGTAATTAATATTATTAATTAATTTTAAAAATATATTAAAAAAATATATTTGCGATACCCAACCATTCAAGTCAATCTTGTATATTTTATTAAACAATCAGTATTATTTGACATAACTGGAACGTTTTTCATTTATAGCTCAGAAAATGTTTTTTTTTTAACTAAAATACCAATAATGAGGTGATTATTTATTCGCTGTGTTCTGTATAATCCAAAAATTAAACTGCTTATAACTGGTAAATTTATTTTTGTTACTGTATTCTTGAGTCTATTCTTGTTATTGTTTATGGTTTTAATTATTTTCACATACTTTTTATTACTTAATATTAGGTACTTCTTATATCACATTAAATGTCATTATAATTAACATGCTAGTAATAGGTAAAATGATATATAGCTATATATATATATATATATATATATATATATATATATATATATATATATATATATATATACTCTTTCATAACTGCTATATATATATATATATATATATATATATATATATATATATATATATATATATAACATATATATATATATATATATATATATATATATTATTATTATTAATTTCTTTATTAACATAAATTTTACATTGATTGATAGAACAATACATCTTTGAAAATAGACTTAGGTGTACAGATTGTTTACATCTTTTTACCTATAATTAACATGAGAATGTTTTTATTTAAATTTGACATGAGTAATAGTATTTAATTATAGAAAGAATGGGAAAAAAAAAATAAAACCCATTTACAAATTTGAAGGTTAATAAATAATAACAACGATAAAAGCAATATTAACAAAACAGTTACAAAATATATAATGCTTAAAAACTAAATAACATATATATATATATATATATATATATTTATATATATACATATATAAAAATTATATATTCTGTACACCTAAGTCAAATACATAAGATGTTTTGTATTATTGAGAAATTGTTAAATATTAAATTGAAATAAAATAATTTTATCAACGATCACCTCGAGTGGAAGATTATAATATTACGTACATAGTATTGTAGTTAAAATGAAAGTTATGGTATGATAAATAGTGTATAAATGACTATCGGCTAGAATCGGCTCGCGGTGTGACCATACGTTAATTAAATTTCGCTGCCGGCGTCTCCATATCGAGTTTTAATTATTCCACCCGGCCGTGTATCGGATATGTAAATTTCGCCTTAAATAATGGAGATCGGGTACACGTTGTGTGTGTGTATATAAGCGTGAAGGTATTCTATTGAATGTGAAATTAAATTTTGGGATCTTCAATTGGGCCTCGCTAATAATTGATCTGGAAAAGCGGGACGGTTCCTGGATGGATCCTTTCGGGGAAACTCTTCGCTTGCTCATTATGTGAGGGCTGCAAATTTTATGAATTCACCCCCGATGAGCTTTGATCTATTCATAGGATATTCCTATACAAATCACATACTAGGCGATCACTTATTGATCACTCTACTAAGTCTTAAACCGCAGAACCTTCTAATCTCTCAACTGGAACAACCCAATCGGCATACATATATAATTTTAAATAAATACTTCAAAAAGGCTTATTCCCGTTTTAAATTCGTATTTTTTACTACAGTTTTACACATTTATTAGTATCATGCAATATTAATTTTGATTATAATAAGACATTATTATTTCACAATTTATCACACACACATTATATATATATATATATATATATATATATATATATATATATATATATATATATTATATATATATATATATATATATATATATATATATGACTCGTTAATATATTACAATTTCTTTATTTAATTTGAATTTTACATTGTTAATGTAATACAAAACATCTTATGAATTAGGTGTACAGAATATATAAATCTTTCTACCTATAACTAACATAAGAATAACTTTTTATGTGATATTAGAGATATTAAATAATAAAAAGTATGGGAAAAAACCCATTTACAGATATGAAGATTAAAAAAAGACTCGTTAATATAATTGTATGATTTTTTGTGAGTCAGTTTGCCTCTGCGCGTATCAAAAATTTGCAATTTACTCTACAAATTAATGAAAAAAATTCATTTGCCGACCCGAAATAAAACGCGGTTTTTTTTTCATTGTTATGGATATATTTCAATATTTTTTTGTTGGTAACCCATCGATATCTTACTCCAATACAAATAATATTATAGCTTCATCTGATGAACAATAATTTTAAATGAAGTGTATTATTACTTGTGCGGCGGAGAGTTTTGTCGAGAAGTACTCGATTATATACTTTCGAGCTCATTGTACCGAAACGATTTAAAATGTCCCCCTAAAAAGAATAGGGCGTATTTAGAGGGTATTTAAAATAAATTAATTAGGTTGAACCCGTGCTCAGTTCAGGTTGGAGAGGTATATTGGCAACAAAGGCTGTTTTACAACGTCTCCCGTTCAATGGACATTGGAATTGGTAATACTCCAAATGACTCCCAATACTGCCTTCTGGCACACACCAAAAACCAACTATATTTTTAATAAATACTTAAAATACTTACCCAAAATAACTAGCAGATAGTCCAGATAGTCAATGAATTCCATTAAAATGTGATGTTCCATTTAAAGTATTTTTTTAGTACAGGGAGAATCTTATTATTACATAATAAATTAACTGATTGCATTTGTTTTGTCACCTGTTAATTGTGTATATAATCTGGGTGGAATTCCATAATAATAACTGCCACAATATTTTTAAACATTAAAATTAACGTCAATTATAAAATACCCAAACTTTGTATTCAGTTAATATTTTTTCCATTCATAAAATTGGGTTAAAAAAATAAAATAAAAAAATATTTTTCGATATCCAAACATAAAATATTCCCATAGATTCTTTATATGAAAGTAATACAGAGTCCTTTTCAAATCAATTTTTGTAATACTACTTTCTAATCTTTCTTATTGTGGAGTAAATTTTAAAATTGAAGCATGTCTAGAGGTGAATTATTTCATTAACATCGTACTATTTTTTAAAAATTATGTAATTTAATCGAGCAAATCATGCAATTTTATTTATTCAAAATTTTAAGTCTTACAAGATGAAACAATAATTATTGTATTTATAATAATTGAAGAGAAATTTTATAAATAAAATGCCAAACACCACACGCCTCTTCTTTATTCAATTATAAAATACCCATGCTGTGTATTCAGTTTTTTTTAAATTCAAAATTAGGGGAAAAAATAAAAAAACAAAAATATTCTCACTGATTCGAACAATATTTATAAACTGAAGTTTATACAGAGTGTTTTTAAAACCAATTTGTGTGATACTATATTTTATTTATTATTGAGGAGTAAACTTAAAAATTTAAGCGAGGTATACAGATGAATCCTTTCATTAATATCGTATTATTTTTTTAAATATTTATGTAATAAAATCGAGCAATTTATGCAATTTTACATCTTACAAGATGACACAATAATTATTCATTAATTTTATAAATAAAATGCCAAATACCACATGCCTGTTCCCAATTGGCTGTGTTTTATTTTAAGATGTTAAATTTGTGATGTTTATGCATGAGATACGTTATTAGGGATATAAAAGTAGTATGGTGTAGTGTAGGATAGTGTAGCCGTAGTACTACGATGCTACGGTGGCGTAGAGGTGGGTGATGTTTAATTTATCAGGTGGTCGTTTGGCCCGCGAGCCTAGCTTTGCCAACCACTGATCAAAATTAATACGAGGTATTAACAATTGTGTAGCCGTCTTCACTAAACCACCTTATTTGGTCTCCAAACACAGAATATCTGAGAACGGAATTCATAATTAATTTAAACAAATATATTAATTCTATTAAAAACTAATTATGTTCCAGGTAAGAAGAACCCTGCGCACCATATACGAGTACCTGCAATCACCGGTAACTGAATTAAATATTTTCACATATATTAAATGCAAGTCTAATGTTGTATAAAGTTTATGTCCTGTAATTGAAGTGACTGGTTATTCTGAAATATATGCAGATGAGTTCGGGTAAGCAGATTTGTCGCATAATGAACAGCGACAGACTTTACCTGAATTAAGCCAATCCTTCCCACTTAACATAATTCGATTAATAAAAACAATTTCAATTAATGTACATTAAAAATAAAATGTATCAACATTTTAAAACATCACTTAAACTGAAGAAAAAATAGGTATAATGTAATTTAATCACTTAATTTCCTACATAACCACATTGAAAGACTTCCATATCGTTATTTTTTATTTTGGTCAAAATATTAATGGATACTATTTAATTGAGTATACTCAAATAAATTTATTAAAAAAATAATCACATAGGTTTCAATCACGGTCTTAATCAAAGAGCACGGGCGTTTTTAAGGCGTGAAAATACATTTTAATATGAACCTAACTTAACTAAAAACGCTCATGCTTCGTGTTAAAAACAACATTTTTTATTGTCAACGTGATTGATTCCATACAATAATTTATTTAATTTTACTCATAAATTCTCAGTATAAAATAAAATTGATCGGTTATAAAAGAACATTTTTTGCTTATTTTCTAAAATAAACAGTTAAAAATATTCAATTCACATTTCTTTCACAATGGCTTGTTGTCGACAATATTGATGGAAAATTATGTTTCCCATAAGATAATTGGTGATAAGTTTTATAGAATAGGTAATTTAAATGACCATTTGACTCGCTGTTAAACTAAAAGTAATACTCTAGTATATAATAAATAAATAATAATTTTATAACTAAAAATACATACACGATAATTTAGGAATCCTAATAAGTGTTTTGTAAATAAAATGTCTTTATTTGGACAAAATTTTGATTTTTTTTTCATGTAATATTTTTTATTGATTAATTAACAAAAACCAGCGTGATAGCTCAGGGGATAAGACGCTTGGCTACTAATACTGTGGAATCCCACTCAAGTGAAGAATTTTTAAAATTGATTTTATCGGTTATTATGACTGGGAGATCGGGAATAATATTTAAAAAATCCCGATCGATCGTCTTGATCCAGGTTTACTCTGATTTCCTGGATTGTAAGGTAAATACTGATTATTAAGTCGGTGACCTGTGTAACTAGTAATAGTTAAGATCACCGACAGACAATTAATTAACACGTTGTTGTGTATAAAAAACCCTCTAAAAAAGCTCCATCAGAGATGTAGGTTCTTTGGTATTCCAGACGACTGTGTTCTTTTAATAATAATAAAAAAAGAGATTACTATGACTATTATAAAATAGTTGAGGATTTTTTTGTGATGTTAGTATTGTATGGCAATACTGTTACACTTAATTTGCGTAGTTAATTGGATTTATTACAATTTAAATTAGAGCCATTTTATTGGGTCTTATATAATATATTGTTATAGTATTTAATAGCTGCATATATATTACAATTTCTTTATTATGCATAAGTTTTTACGTTGATTGATAGAACAATACATCTTTGGAAATAGACTTAGGTGTACAGAGTGTATAAATCTTTTTACCTATAACTAACATGAGAATGTTTTAGTTAAATTTGACATGAATAATAGTATTAAATTATAGAAAGAATGGGGAAAAAATAAAAACCCATTTACAAATTTGAAGATTAATAAATAATAACAACGATAAAAGCAATATTAACAAAACAGTTAAAAAAAATATAATGCCTAAAAACTAAATAACAATTTGTTTGGGTAAAACCAAATTTGAGTTGAGTGGATTATTAGAAATTTTATTTTATTTTTAAAAATAATATCAGTTTTGGAAGTTCATTGGTAAAATGAACTTAGGTTTCCTCGAGGCATATTTGGTTTTTATTTACATGTCTTATGATTGGGTTAGTCATTTTGGTGTAATGTTTTTTACTCAAATCTGCGTTAATAGCTGTAATTGTGTAGGTAGTGGTGATGAAATGGAACGATTGAAAATTCTTCGTTGAGAGACGGTCACGATTTGGCTGATAATGCGTAGCTCGGCAAGTAATCTATCTATCAACTATCAGAACTGTCGGGCTGGTTCCAATATAATTTATATGGGTATTCAATTAACAGGGGCGAGGCATAGAGAGCCATCCCAATACATCTATCCTCATAATGAGAATGGATTCTATTGTTTACGGTGGGGTGGCAACGGGCTACTGAGACTACACTCGCTTACTAACTAAACTAAACTATTATTATCATGTCTCAATTATATTTTAACAATCACCATGGCAATACGTGGCCTGTATACTTAGCGCATTATACATCTCCTTATTGAATTATGTATGTATAATTATTTGCATAGTAATATTGTGTTGTTCTCATCCTCACGTAGCTTCACCTCTCCAAACATAAACTCGATGAATCTATCGCAATCACATTCGATAACCAAATAAACAGCACATCTTCTATTTACTATATAAACTAATTTTTTATTATACAATTTCTTTATTAAATATAATTTGCGTACAATGTTTTGATACATTATGATTGGATGTTAAAATATTAAGTTTATAGACTTTCTTTTACTTATTTTAATACAGAGTATAATCAATTGATATTTAATATAATTAAGAAGTCATAACATAATTTATGGGAAAAATACAAAAACACACTTGTAGAACTACTAAAATATATATAAATATTATACATAATAAATAATTATAATAATAAAATAAAATAAACTTAGAATTACAAAAACATATACTCAATACTATATGAATAAAACAAAAATATTGGGAAACACGAATATAGTAAAATCATTAATGACAGACAAAATCAAATGTGCTTGTGAAAAAAGATATGTTAAAGAATTTTTAAGGAATGTCTCTCAACATTTCAGTGGTAATTTAAAGTTTCGCTTATTTGAAAAATATTTAATTTTGTATATAAACTAATGCATATCATCGCATACAACCTATTTATTTATACACATCCTATTCATTGATCTTAACTATTACTAGTTACACCGGTCACCGACTTAATCAGTATTTACCTTACAATACAGGAAATCTGAGTAAACCTGGATCAAGACGATCGATCGGGATCTCCCAATGGTAATAACCGATCAAATGATTTTTTTTTACTTGATATTTGAACCCATGATCACAGTATTTGTAGCCACGCTATTACGCTTGTATTTAATCTTCCCTATTAAAATACTATTAATTTTTATATTTAGCTGAATTATTAATTAAATATCACTAACAATATAATACCTATATTTTAAAATCGTAAATTACTTCATTTTAAAATAAATTATTATAAAATTTAAATGTCGATATCGTCGGTTATTGACTGAGATAAAATATCAAAATATATAATTTTTTAGACTGTTTTAGCCACGGACCGCCAAAATGTTTACAATTTGAATAGAAAATTAAAAAATGCTTAAAAGGACAAAAAAAATAGAAGCCTAACGTAATTATTTGTATTTAACCTATGGGCTTTTTTGGAATATTGTTCAAATTTAATACAGGGCGCCTTTATCCGAATTGATAATCAGTATTTACTTTAAATTTCAGGAAATCAGAGTAACCTTAGATCAAGACGATTGCTCGGGATTTGAAACCACGGGTATAGAATGCTGGTTAAAATATTTTAACTGTACTAAAAGACACCTTGTATTTTGAATTTTATCACTATTTCTTTGATTAAAGATAACAGGTTTTTTGAGATTTAATAAATGTCTAAATATGGATTGGCGGTGATAAGTAATGCAATATTATTAATATGTGAAATGAGGGTAGTGTTTGTTTGAGGCGTCGCGACGCTGGTCAATAATTCCCGTCTAAATTATTAAGAGACGTGCAGAACAATGGGTTGCCGCCACTGAATAGCCATAGAATTTATAATTAGACATAATGGAACTAATATACATATTCTAATTAAACCACCAAGTTACCACCACCACAGAGGCAGCCACCCTTAAACCCACCCTCTACTACAACGTCATCCCCTAACACCGTTCAACTAAAAATTGCCATTTCTTTATATTGTGGCCAACAAAGTCAAGGTCGCTGAAGATTTAGGTCAATGCTTTTTGCTTAGAAGAGTTTTCGATGGGTTATAAGCATAAAAATGTATCTACAAAAAATCATTTTAATATAGTTTTTCCCTTAGGATCTTAACTAATTTAATAAAAGTATGTCTAAAACAAGTTGTAAATAAGTTTTGTGTTAATAACCCATTGAGTTTTGATTCACAAATATGGGTGAAAAAAAGTATAATTAACTTCACATTAAACTATATTTTATAAAATAAGTCTTCTCCATAAGTCAGAATAATACTTTGAGAAGATTCTCTTAATTTTTATTCATATGATCTTAACTATTACTAGTTACACAGGTCACCGACTTAATAATCAGTATTTACCTTACAATATAGGAAATCAGAAAAAAACCTGGATCAAGACTATTGATCGGAATTTTATTAATATTATTCCGATCTCCCAGTCGCAAGAATCGATCAAATCAATTATTTAATTTTTAATTTTTAATCCCCTGAGCTATAACGCTGGTACTATATTAATAGTATCCTCAACAAATCAAAAGCAGTTATTCAAATTATCGTTTATGTGTTCGAATAAATATTTTTTATTATAAAACCCCCTCGTGGAAACATGTGGGTACCGTCAAATATCTAATTAAGAATATTATTATCAATTTGTATATTATGATGATAATAATGATCGTGTTTAAGTGTGTTAGGTGAGGCTTAAATTAGTTTTAATTAAGTTCATTTGCTCGTGTCTCACCCTTGTGTCGGGGTTAATGCTCTCCCCATCATTCCGTTGCCATAATAACCATTCCAAAATAAGCATAATATTTTCAATACAAATCATATTGTTTATAGCAAATGTGAATTTAAAAAAAAGTTTAGCCATTATTATATAGTATCGGGCTCAGAAGCGACAGGGTAATGAGAGATGATGAGTTGGCGTGAGTGGGTGAATTAGTTGACTACCCCTGCAGCGACCATCCCCTACACTTTAATTATCAACCACTGGCAATGGTGTCAGCCTGTTCTACGATACATATCTTTGGTACTATCAGACAATACTATTACTTGCATCATTTTACATTACAATCATGAGTAATATACTCTTTAATACCTAATTGCATTGTATTGCCAAAAATATATAAAAACGACTTAAAACTTGATTATTTTTCTTTGGACGAAGGTCTTGTGTTGCGTAAAATAAGAATAGAGAACTCGTGATGATTATTAGGACATATTTGTTTTTTATAATAATACTTGAATCAACAACAATCAATTGGTAAAAAAGGGGTTTAAAAATGGCCGCATATTCAACATTTAATTCCTTGCCCCAATGTTATATGGACGAAAAAAATATATCACTTTGATAATCTGTTCTTAAATAATAATAAAAAACCTTCAAACTCTTTTCACTCGAAACAGATCAATGTTTATTTCGTGGTTATGGAACTGAATGCATTTATAAGTAAATAATATTATCTTTACTTAAAATTTCAGTTGAACCTCGATATACAGCTTGTTTATTTTTCATTATATACGACATTAGTTTAGAATAATTCGTTCACAGAAGCAGAAAAGGGGGATTTTTTGCACTTTGTTAATTATTAAAACAGAAGAATAGAGGACAATTTTGTTATAAAATATCAACAATGTCAAATTTGAACGTTTATATTTTTCGGGAATATATTTAATTTGAATTTTACATACAAAACATCTTATGCATTAGACTTAGGTGTACAAAATAAAGAAATCTTTTTATCTATAACTAGCACGAGAATAACAATTTTATGTGATATTAGAGTATGTATGGGGAAAAAAAACCCTTTACAGATATGAGGATTAATAAACAATAACAATAAATTAACATAAATGATTTCAAAATATTATGATTGAAACTAAATTACAGTTTTTTTTTTGGGTAAAACCAAATTTCAATCAAGTGAATTATTTGAAATAATATCATATTTAGTTTTATTGACATTACTTATAATCGGGTTAGTCATTTTAGTTTATTATTTATTACTCAAATCTGCGATCATTTTTAACTTTACGTCCTCGTGGACTTCTTTGAGATATATTTTCGGGTGTTTCTTCAATAATCGATTTAATTGTTTGTTCGATTTCATGCCAACGTGTAATGAATTAGAAGAATTATCTTTCGAGCTTTCAACGTTGCAGTTATTGGAAGTTGATATGAAATATAGGCCGTAGTAGAAGGTGAGGAAAGGGAAATCAGTCGATAATCACGTAATATCCTAGGTGTAATTAGTGCAGTCTATCATGCTCTTAATACTACTACACTTTATAATAAAAATAATTCAGTATGCCTGATGATTGGTTTTAAAATAGCTCTCTAATTAGTAATCGTACAAGTCTTTGTGTTTTTTTCCCTTACAAATTTTATAGTCTGCAAATTGGAATAAGGAGCGATGGCGTGCGAGTCTTTAATTGCTTATTTATTTGTAGGGCCCGGAGCAAATTAGCAGCAAATCGAAGAAACGACCGAGCTGCCTTTTTAAAAAAATCGATTAATTAACGTGTAATTGGAGATAATTATCGAGGGGGCGATGATGTTTAAGTGAAGTGCTCGCCTTGCCTCACAGCCAATTACTAAACTATGATATTGTGAATTTAGGGGTGCGAAGAAGTATCGTAGTTATAATAAAAGGAGGCATCGAAACACTATTTGTATTGTATCGCAGCAGACGGTTAACACAACTTTATCGTGGTACATACAATAATAGCATACATGCAATACAATAGAATAGGACAGGGGGTGGTGCAAACTACCACCCACCAGACAATGCCTTCGCCGAAATGATTGTCGAAATGCGATTTTTTTCAAATCGCCGCCGCCGCGAATTGCGTTGTCCACACAAGCAATACAATCCACCACTCGCGAAAGGGGTGGTCTGTAGGTAGGTGGTGGATGGGTGGCCGCAGGGACGAAGGGGCGGCAAATCGGGAGGATGGAGCCGCGAGTTTTTTTTCGAATTTGGGGGGTTGAAAAAATCGCGGGGAGGTGCTACCATCTCACACCCCCACGACACTTCCACCCTTTCGGATAGTGACCAGAGTAAAAAATACACCACCGCAGTGTGCTATCCACAAAACTAAGATAATAAACTATTGAAAATCGTCATAATGTACACATTTTATACACAAACACAGGGATTATTAAGATTAATTAAATTCAAAAATTTAATAAAAATTTCCTCACACATTCATTTATTCATTAAAAAAATTATACTGCAAAAAAATATTGTACAACTACCTATTCAAAAAAAATGTTTGATAAATTATACACTTTAAGTTACGACCATTTATATGTAGTGACAGCGGCTTATTATTATTAGCGGAAATAAATAGGGTTACCACTAAAAAGGCCTAAGCCGTAACATATGTAGTACCTAGTAAATTGTAAAAAAATGCAATATTATATTCCTTTATTTTAAAATGTATTGAGGAGATCAGTGATGCATTACTCCTTTTTGGGGTTGACCCGATTGATTGCGGCTTAGTATTAATCATCTATTCATCAATGTTTTTTAAAAATTTACATTGTCTCTTTTTACTCCTTGCTACGCCATACATTTACATTGACTACAAGAACTTTTTCTCTCGAACACGTTTAGTATTCTAGTATTGTGTCGTTCTTCCATAATATAATGCACCTGTCCGTATGATGACTTATACTTAGCTTGACTTGATGACAGCTTATTTAAGATAAAGTAATGTCAAGTATGTAACAATGATGAGTGAACAGCATGTGGACGCGCCATGTTAGTGACAGGCTCCACCCAAAAACCTCCCCTGCGCCGTGTTTTAACTCGTTTTTTCGATTTTTAATTATATTTTTTCGTGCCCCACCCCCCACAGCCCGGCGCAGACCAATCTATTTAACCCCCTGTCCCCCCTTTGGCCCACAGTGCCACCACCCGTCGCGGAAAAAAACCGGCCATTTTAAAATTAATGAGTACGCTACATGTGCGCGCGCGAAACATACCCCCAATACTACTCACCCCCAACCCACCTCCCACAATCCGAGCTTCGCATGTGTATGTGTTTTTTTTTATTTTTATTTTTTATTATTCATTCGACCGGTGCCCGGCGTCCATACCGCCCCCATCCCCTTATCAACTCCCGACGAATGGCCGATTTCAAACTGTGCAAGTTTCTATGATCGAAACGGAATGATCAATGTGAAAAAATCAGTATTCCATAAAATAATTGCAATTGGTAATCAATTTCCTCGAAGAACATTCAGTGAAAATGTCATAATAATAATTTATTATGCAAACTACTCAGTCGTGCTAATTTTTATTTTATATAATTAAACCAATCACCCAACATATTTATTTATATAAAGTTTACAAAGTGTATTTATAAACACTTATTCATAAAGCTTATTAATGTACTGGGTCGGCGTATTTGAAGCAATAACTAATCAAACATTTATGTAAGAAACACAGAACAGTATTCATTATTATAATGAATGATTCATTGTATGTAGTCGAGGAGGATATACAAAAATTTAACGATCTTTATAAATTACAAAGTGAACTATAAAAAATAACATTCAGTTGACATTATGTCTAGATTTAATATTATTTCTTAATGTCTTAAATTAATGTTTATTTGTAGGCGTTTACACAGAATTACGAATTAATATAAAATAATGACATTTTTTTTATAAACCAGAAATTAAATTGAAAAAATAAGGAAAAGTAATAATTATAAAGCGAGCTATAAGAATTCCCATGAAGGCTTGTATAAGAAATATAAATAGTTATAAAAAATATATAAATAAAATAAGTTTGCTGATAAAAAATATTAAATACATAAAATATTATTATTATTTATTTTTTAATTGATCAATTCAATTTTTATTTATTTTTGGAACTAAGTTAGATTTTGTGAATTAAAAACACGACTTTATTTGTATAATTTAAACGTTTATTAAAATTGGTGAACTATAAAAAATATTATTGTTTCTAAATTATTTGTTTGCGGTAGTTTCCATGATTGAGGTGTATTATAATTATTATTTACAAAGAAAGGCTAAGTCATTCACTTTTTATGAATCAAGGACTGAATGGTGAGGTTAGGTTAGGTTATTATTGATGAGCTATTAAAATTTATTAAATTGACTAAATATTTTATTCCTAAATTGTTTGTTTCGGATAGTTTTCTTGATTGAAGCGTATTTTTATTTACAAATAAAGGCCTCAGTATTCACTTTTTATGAACCGGGGACTGATTGGTTAGGTGTATTATAATCATTATTTACAAAGCAAGGCTTCAGTATTAACTTTTTATGAATCAACAACTGAATGATTGGGTTAGGTTGGGTTATTATTGATGATCTTTTAAAATTTATTATATTTTATTCCTAAATTGTTTGGGGTAGTTTACATGATTGAGGTGTATTATTATTATTTATAAATAAAGGCCTCAATATTCACTTTTTATGAACCCGAGACTGAATAGTTAGTGAAGCGTGCATTTTAGTTGATTTGTTATTAGAACAATGTTATAATAAGAGTGTTGCATCGAGAGAATGAACGCATCGACGGGGGCGAAAGCAACCCCTTCTTTAGTGTGCGTGTTGTTGGGGGTGGGAGTCTCGTTTTATTGGGGGTGGACTTGTGGAAGTGGGGGAAGCTTGCTTTATTTTTTCACCCATCATCACCAACAAATGGGCCACCATTCCGTTGGGGAGCTTTGAGCAAGTTGCACGTCGCTCTTCTTCATACTAATTATACGAAACATGTGCTAGTTTGTGATTACGACGACGACTCATAAGGATATTACGAAAATAGATACCGAAATGACACTGTCTTGTGTAAGTCTTCTCACAGCCATTATACATTTATAATAATATTTCAATTATGCCTACAATAAAGTGCACTCATTAAGTATACATCAATTTAAAAAAATAAAGTCTATATTTCAAACAAAGTCTATATTTTAACCAGTGTAATAGCTCAGGGGATAAGAAGCGTGGCTACAAATACTGTGGTCATGGGTTCAAATCCCACTCAAGTCAAGAATCTTTTAATTGATTTGATCGGTTATTATGACTGGGAGATCGGGAATAATATTAATAAAATCCCGATCGATCGTCTCGATCCAGGTTTACTCTGATTTCCTGGATTGTAAGGTAAATACTGAGGCGATTATTAAGTCGGGCAGAGCCGCTCTGTCGGTGACCTGTGTAACTAGTAATAGTTAAGATCACCGACAGACAATTAACACGTTGTTGTGTAAAAAACCCTCTCAAAATGAACCTTTCTAAAATAAAAAAAGCTCCTTGGAGCGTAAATAAATAAAAAAAACATTTTTTTTTATTTTGGGTTAAAATAAAATGACGGCTTATTATAATAATATATTTTTTTAAATGTTTGTATTACACAGTGTATTAATAATTAATGGAATTTTAATTTTATTTACGCAGGTACATGCCCAAAAAATTAAAAACTCATTACGAACGTATTAAATAAATGCATCTATTAAAATGTATATGTTAATTATAATTTTTATCGATCAGAAAATTATTAATAATGATACTGTTACATTTAAGCATCGGGTTAAATTAATTTAATTAAACCTCTTCGAATGGATTTTTTAAAAAATCGACCGGCTATTTTAATTTGAGATCGGAAATAATTTAAAAAAAATCTCAATCAATTTAGATTTCATCTGATTTTCTGGATGGCGAGGTGAATACTGAAGTCATATTTGTGTAACCAAGAGTATGTATTTTTTTAGTTAGATTAAATATAATATATGATGGACTAATTGAGAGGTTGGGTGGAATAAGGGCGGATAATCGAGTACGCCCTTTTTCCGTAAAATAACTCAAAATTCTTTTTTTTATATGCTTTTATGGGCATTTGCATTTTACCAAAGACAATTGTTCGTCATAATATATATATATATATAGTATGTTTTACTCGATTATCTTGAAACTGACAATTTCAGTATACGCCCTTATTCCACACTTTTGAGAATATTTTAAGAGTATACCGAAAATACTAATTATACATTTTTAATAATTTAATAGGTATGTATATATTTTTGTTAGATTGACTCTGTAAAATGCCAATAAAGATTATTCGAAATGCTCCGGAATCAATTTCCCAAAGTCTATTTTTAAAAGTTGGTCATCATTTGCGTATTCGTTTTGTGTTCTAAATTTCTCTTTGCCATTGTTCCTCGCCGAAAGGGTGTTTGATTAATTGAAATAGTATTTCAATGGTGAAGTGACGTCAGGCGTGTTTGTTTTTCCTTATGGGGGAAGAGAACTCAGATAAAAATGATAAATTATTTCGATGATAGTGAAAAATTTCACATTAGGCTTGCATTTCTGTGGTTGTTTTTTTATGGTTTTTAATAGCTTACTTATATTGATTTTTCAGCAGGACTCTGAGAGGTCCAGTGGAGCAGGATCACCAGCTCCTCAACGTGCATCTCCTGGAGCTCCTAGAACTTCCCCAGGACCTCCACGACCGGATTCAAACTTAGGCTCTAGTGAGTTGGTATTCTCGTATTTGTTATTAGAATCCTGTGCGAAAATATATGAGTCAATCAATCGAAGGCAGTTTTCTTATGGTGTTTTTAACGTTTTCTAGTGGGTGGGATGTTCAGGGGACTTCAAGGTCTCGCGGGTCTACCCCAAATATCACAACAAATGTCACAGTTAGCTGCCAATCTACAAGGTTTAGCTGCTGCTGCACCTTCTCCATCTTCAGGCCCATCCCTGAGTACACCTTTAAATTTAAGCGTCGGAGGTAATTTTCACATTTTTTAATCAACCAGATTAAAAGCAGAGAGGATAATTTAAATCCCGATTGATCGTCCAGGCTTACTCTGATTTCGTGGATTATAAGGTGAATACTATTTAGTCGGACAGAGTCG
Source organism: Agraylea sexmaculata (assembly GCA_022606485.1). Classification (NCBI taxonomy): domain Eukaryota; kingdom Metazoa; phylum Arthropoda; class Insecta; order Trichoptera; family Hydroptilidae; genus Agraylea; species Agraylea sexmaculata. Next base: position 17,202 of record JAGTTH010005098.1, on the reverse strand, counting down.
TTGACGTGTGTTATTGTGGTGTAATAGTTTAAAAAATCACCGACACCTAAATCTAAAAAAGTGCCTAGAGGCGAATAAATAAATTAATTACAAAGTATTTATTATTAATGGTTTTTTTAAATAATAATAACAGTCTAAGGGCCATATTCAATATAATAGTGTAATAAGAGTGTGTTAAGCATGGGATTCCTAGGCGTGCGTCGCCGTAAACGTACACCGTAAAGACGGTAATAGAGTTGCTTAACTAAGCTTATGATCGGTTTTTTGTTAATTAGTGCCTCGCCCGAGGCTCAGACGAGGCATTAACTATAAAAAACCAATCATAAGTGTAGCTAAGTAACTCTACTATCGTATTTATGGTGACATATGCCTGGGAATCCGTTACTTTAGTGAATCGTGCTAGAGCTGATAATATTGGTACGTATACGAATAGATCTTGTTAGTATTGATATACAAACATACGTGCCATAAGCACACACTCCCATCACATTAATATATTGAATAAGGCCCTAACAAAATATCAGGCAGAGTCTGTTGATGTCCTGTATAACTTTAATAGTTAAAATTGATCACTGATAAAAAACTTCCCGTGCGTATGGTAATATTTCATTATTTATTAAAGGAGGGCTAACATCAAATTCCAATGGTGGAGTAGTACCAGGTTCAGGACCAGGTGGTCTTCTTCAACCAACCCTTCCATCTCCAATGCCGCAGCTGATTCTAGCCTCAGGTCAACTTGTACAGGGTATCCAAGGGGCGCAGCTTTTAATACCCACATCTCAAGGTAGTTATAAAAAAATCAATTCATTGATGATATATGTTAATATCTTTGTTTACTTGTCAGGTATAGCGACGCAGACCATTCTTACAATTCCGGTTAACCACGTGAATTCGAGCGATCAAATGGTCAACCTAGCTCTGAATAATGGTCAAGTGGTATCCACATCATTAGCGAATCTACAGGCAATGGCGCAACCTCATCAGCTCCTGGGTAATCCTACAGCCAATGCTGCCAGTACAATGAGGAATAATCTTCTGAACCAGGGCGCTAATGCGGCTTTAACTAATGCATTATTAAACCCCGCAACTCTGCCAGGACTCTTAGCAAACGGAGGCGTGGGGGCTCAACAGCTTCTCCAAGTTTTGCAACAACAGCAACAAAGTCAAGGGATGCACATGGGCAACCAGCATCCGTTGATGTCTCAATCGAGTCTTTCATCCCAACTGCAGAATAGTCAACACTCGCCATCATCTTCGAACGCGTGGGCCGATCAAAGGCACTACAAGGATAGAGATTCGGCATACCATCATCAGAATAATCACGGAGAATCATCTTTCTTGAACGAGCTCACGAGGGAGAAGAATAATGCGCGGGAGAGGGAGCGCGAAAGGGACAGAGAGAGAGATGGCATGACCAATGGGATGAACGGATCTTGCAGCCAATCAGCGGCAACAGCTGCAGCTTTAAGTAGTATAAGCAGGTATGGAATTAATAATCATAAATATTAGGTTATTCATGCATGCATGCATATTTCGTAAAACCACCATCAAATAAATTAAATTTACCCAAACTAGTTATTTCAATTATATTGTCAGCTTTCTTCGCAGACTGCTTTTTAGATTTTTATATCATCTAGTGGGAATTTTTAATGCGAAAATGAAGGAAGTATTCTTTAAGAAAAAAATTGGTTAAATTATTATTATTTAAAAAAAATATTCAGTTTTAAGTCTGCGTCTTTCAGCTTGAATCTATTTTTATATCTCTTCTGTAAAATTTGGCAAAATGGATATTGCAAATTAAGTCGACGATATGTATTATGCTACTACTTAACTTCACTTATATATTCCCAAAACCATTTTTATAAATTTGTAAATGCAGTCAATTAATGATCTTCTTAATACTTTTTGAGAATTTCTCATTAATTGTTTTTTTTATAATATAGTCTATTAACTTAAGTCGAATTATATAAAATACCACAAACGAGTGTGATTGGTGATGTTGTAACATAGTGACTAATCATGGCCATTAACCCACTTCTAAAAGTCTTTAACTATGATATTTTCTTTACTCATATAAGAAATAAAGAGATTTCTAACTACTATATTTCGTGTAATTCTGGTATATATATTTCTAGGATGCGTTTGAAACCAAATTTTATAATTAAACATCCGTTGTTTATAATTACTGACTTATTAATTGGACACAATAGTCTCGTCTAAACAGAGATAATAACATAAAAAAGAAATATACAGTAATATCGCGTGACAATGATAACGATCACGATGTCAACAAGAACAGACATCCAAATACACATGTATAAAGAGAAGAAAAAGAATTTTTAATTACAAAACGATAATTCGGCTTTTATGACGACCGACGTCTCTAATTATGGCCGGTCGTAATGTACAATTGTATTATGATTGTAATGACAATAGAACCTCCATTTTGATACCATCTTGTTGGCCAAGCAGGCCGTAAAACTACTAATTATATACACTAAACCTGTGCGAATTAAATTTTTATATTTTCAAGCACCGCCATTCGGAGAACAATATAACCCCCCTTGTTCTTGGGAATATAATAAATTGATAATGACAATTAATTTGTACATAAAAATATTTTATTATCTTAATTAGTTTAAAACGAATGAGGCCGGCTGTGTAAAAATGGATCGAAATTATGATAATTGGCCGGAATCGCCGCCTCACTTTATGACGCATAATGATGTGTCTTGTCTTCTTATAATATGTTTTATGTCCGAAAGACATTCACTCGTTTTAATTGTCAAACTACAAACAACTTTCAATTACAAATTTATAATATACAAGGCTTGCCTTTATAATATCTACAAAGGGACCTGTGATTAAGTTAATTGAACGACAGAATGTACACATGCATTATTGAATACGTACGTGAGAAAATTTAATTATTGATTTCAATCTTGTCAAATAAAAATATTTAAAAAAATTAACAGCAAAGATATATTTTATGTTATCGGTCACATCAATATTTAAAAAAGAACACATTTATATAATAAAAAATAACAATAATTTTAATTTTAACACATGTGCTATTTTTATACCAATAATTCTAATATAACTTTATTGACAAACCAATCAGATATTGCGGAAGAAAAATTATGAATAATACTAGAAATGCTTTATAAGTTTACAATTATTTCCATTAAACCAGTTTGAATTTAAATAAATTCTAAGACTATTTGAAACCTAATATTATCATGTTCATTATAAAGTCTTGTGAAAGTTTTTTTATAAATAATTATTTTTAAATCTATAAAAATCACCAAATATTTACCAAATTTGTCCCATTATAAATATTTAAAAAAATAAGCTTATCTTAAAATAAATTAATATAAATAGATGAATTCAGCTTTGTAAATAGTCAACTTACTTTATCTTATAATCACACTACTATTTTTTTACTAATTAATAATTACTAATTATTTTTTTGTATTAAAAACTAAACTATTTCTTCACTTTAGTCATAATAATTGGCAAATAACTCAAATATCTGCACCTCTGTTTATTATCATATCTTACTATTACAAAAAAGAATTATGGGCATTTTATGAATAAATAGAAGATATATATAAATATATATATAAATATATATATATATATATATATATATATATATATATATATATATATATATGTATATATATATATATATTTACATATAATAATTAAATCTTCTATTTTATAATAAAATGCCCATAACTGTTTTATTTATTCCCGCTTAAAATAATAAGTTATTCCAAAACATTTAAAAAAAATTGACCTTAATTTATAGGATACTTTAATTCATTAATTATTTGATTCATAATATTTTTGTGATACCTTCAAAATATCCTCACTCATTAAGAACCACTGTATGAGGTACATTTATTTGTAATTCATTGTATTATTTACTAAAAAAATGAATATTTCAGACTGGCTGCTAATAATGGCGAGTTGACGATAACTGCAGCCAGGAGTGCTGGTTCTCCAGGAGCAAGGACTCCTCCTTGTAAACCTTCACCTGCATCCACAGACGCCTCTGATTTGTTAGCTGATTCACCAGGTATTTATAATCATCATTATTGCAATTGTAATACAGTGAAAAACCGAAGAAACCTATGTTCGATTCGAAAAAAGGCGCACTATCGTAACTCTTTGGCTCATAACGTAGTCATTTTTCAAAATATGTAAACATTTTTTTGCAATTATTTATACAAAATTTAATTGGTTATAATTCTTTAGTACTTCATTTTGTTGTTAATTTAATGGTTTGACCATGCTGTAATTTGAATGGTGATATTTTAACACACTTGATGTCCCTTACATGCGTAAATTCCTACTATTTCCTAAAAATCCCGATGAAATTATAAATATAAAAACAAAAATAATAATTAAAAAATGCAGTTTCAGATATTCTACAAAAATTATATACATATTTAAAAAAAAAGACTTCGATATGAGCCAAAGACTTTCTGAAACTTATTCGTGTATACACAAGTTAGCTATTCTATTTGTAGAGCAAACACAAAATTACACGGTATGAGGTTGATTTCAATAAGAAAACATATTAAAGAAAAAAAAAATCATTCCATTTTTTATTATCAATTTGTCCCACATCAAGTTGCCGCAATGGAAGAATAAAAAATATCTAATTCTCGGCAACTTTATGTATAACACTTTTACTTATGATTTTAAATGAAAATGTCATGCATTCAACATTGAATAAATAAAATTTCATTATTATTATAGTAAAATATTGTAACGTACCTACAAATTAACAGTAGAGAAGTATTTTGTACAGTACAAATATTTTGGTACAAACATATAGTAGAATTATTCAGTCGTAATATTTTAAGAGTCGGTTAAAAATCTGGAAATATTGATGACGTAATTTACAAATCTAATAAATATTTACTTAGCCTGGAAAAACCTGGCCTTAGTTTCTTATATTGTCATACTTTAATTACGCGTGGATTTTAAATTAATTACTGCTGTGATTGGAGAAACGTAATTTGATATTATAGTCTTGTAATGTTACCAATTAATACAATTTCATATTAATTATTATTGTAGTTAATTCATTTTTTTAACCAGTTTAACAGCTTAGGAGACAAATACCGCTAAAGTAAATAATATTTAAATTGATTTGATAGGTTATTACGACTGGGAAATCGGAAATAATATTAATAAAATCCCAATCGATAGTCTTGATCCAGATTTACTCTGGTTTCCTGTATTGTAAGGTAAATACTGATTATTAAGTCAGTGACTTGTGTAACTTGTAATAGTTAAGATCACCGACAAACAATGAATTAACACGTTTTTGTGTCTAAAAAAATATTATAAAAATACACGATGTACATATAATATTATTTTGATTCAGTAGTCTTCGTCCAAGTGGTCATTATACCAATTGAACTCGTTTTGCTAATTTGCTCTTAATGGTATATCGACTAGTGAATGTGTTCCATCAACACCACAATAAATATAAATATAAATTGTCGTACATTCAAGGGTGTCTAATTAGACGGTCTCTCATTACGATGATAAATTTACTATCATTTTTATTATGATCAATAAGCCGATGCGAATATGGTTAATTAAGTGAACGGATATGTGAGTCCAGTACGTCATTACATTAGTCAATAAGTCAATAAATATGACCGGTTATGACCGACTCGGATAATAAAACAGCCATCGAAGATATCAGAAAGAGAAACCGATCGAGTATTATCACAGCCATGAATATATTTCAATATTACAAATAACTCATAAATAAAAATTTAATGGGTTTTTACATTTTGTAAGAAGTGGCGATACAACCTATAAAAATCATCTCCTTTTGTGCAACAATTATTTTCATACATAGTCATCTTATAAATACTATTGGAAAATATGTTTCAAATAAGCGAAACTTTAAATTACCACTGAAATGTTGAGAGACATTTCTTAAAAATTCTTTTTTCACAAACACATTTGATTTTGTCTATCATTAATGATTTTACTATATTATATTCACAATATTTTTGTTTTATTCATATAGTATTAAGTATATGTTTTTGTAATTCTAAGTTTATTTTATTTTATTATTATTATTATTTATTATGTATAATATTTATATATATTTTAGTAGTTCTACAAGTGGGTTTTTCTATTTTTTCCCATAAATTATGTTATGACTTAATTTTTTTAATTATTTTAAATATCAATTGATTATACTCCGTATTAAAATAAGTAAAAGACTAAGTCTATAAACTTAATATTGTAACATCTAATCATAATTTATCAAAACACTGTACGCAAATTATATTTAATATTGAAATTGTATAATAAAAAAAATACTATTGGAAACAAATCATTTAATGGATTTTCACATTTTATAATCAATATTCAATAATAAAAATTTTAAGCTCGTTTTTACAGGAAGATCGCTAATAATATTAATAAAACCCCATATATCGTCTCGGTCTAGGTTTACTCGGATTTCATTGATTGTTAAGTGAATACTATTTAGTCGGATCACCGATAGATAGAAAAATTCAATAAAATTAATTAACACAATGTTGCGTTAATTTGAAATATATACTATAACAACTCATTAGAGTGTATAAATAAAAATATATATTCCGTTAAAATGTCGGAATCTAAGGTTGGGTTTTTCCATGTTTAGTTAATTTGTAATAGTTTAGTAAGTGACGTATTCACGATGTCACTAAAAAAATTAACGAAATTTGGATACAATAAATTTATAAAATAAAATTAATAAGACACGATGTGTAATACATTATTAAGTTCGATATGATTTTTTAATTTATGCCCGATCAATACTTTTTCAATCACAGTTTTTGTATTAGTGTATAATCGATTACTGAATGAAATTATAAAAATATAACCAGCGTAATAGCTCAGGGGATAAGACGTATGGCTAAAAATACTGTGGTCATGTGTTCAAATAAAAAAATCATTTAATCGGTTATTACGACTGGGGGATCGGGAATAATATTATATTAATAAAATCCCCGCATTATTCCTGCATTTAATTTGATTTACTGGATTGTAAGGTAAATACTGAGGCGATTAGTAAATCGCCACATTGTCCTGTGTAACTGTAGTAGTTAAATTCATTAAAAAGGTCTTAACTCAAGTAATTCAATTTAATATTTCATTTGTCCAACAATAAAAAAATGTTAAAAGTGTTGACTTCTTGGTGGAATTCTATAATTGAAAAAAAATGTTATTTGTAATTTACACGGTATTTTTATTAAGGAGTCAGAGAATTCTCGACCACTAACGTGTAGTCATTTTCAGAGACTGAATATGACACAATTTTTTTTAAATATATATTTTTTTAATTTTCACACCTTGGACGAATCAAAATATTAGTAAAGTGAAATTTGATTCTTGACACATCTGCTATTTTTATATAATTCTAATATACTTTACCGACAAACCAATCGGATATTGCGGCAGAAAAATTAGGAATAATACTAAAAAATGCTTCATAAGTTTACAATTCTTTACATTAAACTAGTTTGAATTTAAATAAATTCTAAGACTATTCGAAATCTAATATTATCATGTTCATTATAAACTCTTTTGAGAGTTTTTTTTATATATTATTATTTTTAAATCTATAAAAATCTGCATTTATATTTATTTCCTTGATTTTTTATACTAACCCAAACCAATTTTAGAGACATGATTTGATTAAATTCAATTTTAAAGTATTTTAATAATGTGTAAGTTATTTCCAAAATACGCCTCATTATGAAGATTAAAAAAAAGCTTATCTTAAAATAAATTAATATAAATAGGCAACTTACAAAAATTTTCTTCACACTTTGGACGGATCAATCAAAATATTAAAGTATAGTGTATCTTAAAAATATTATAAGCAAACATTAACCCCTGAATACTAATAAAAATATTACACAATCTTTGTGTAATGCAGAATGTGGCTTTTTTATTAGATAAGGCCAATGCTTGTTTCAAAAATTAAAAGGTTTCCCTCAGTGTTTTTCTCAGGCGTTAAACTATTACCCTTTGCCATTGATATTGTAGCTTTTTAGCTAGTGTTTGCAGTATTTCGTGTGTCACAATTTGGATGGAAATAAATGTAGTAATTAGTTAAAATATATCTAATCGATACAAGTTTACTTCCTGCACTCCTAATATGATTATTGTACTTGGCCGGTTTGGCCTTCTTTATACTTAACGACTCTCGCCTTTACTGCCCGTCCTTAATTACAACCCATATTACGAGTATTAACGGCAAATTGCACCCACTCATAATTAACTATTTATAACTATACCAATATTAGGATATTATCCACATCCAATAATCCTGGGATTTTGTGGGCAAACTATAGATTTTGTATGATAATATTTTATATTATACATGTAAAAAAGGGGTTGGTCATTGCTACGATTTACACGATGACGCACAAAAAAACTCAACATGGTTTAAATATTTTAAAATTAGTACAAATACTGTGGCAAAACGTTCAAATCTCGCTCGAGTCAAAAATAGCTCGTTTGCAGATTAAGTAAATTAAATCAATATTAATTAATTGGTGCATTGATATACAGGATGGACTAAATTTAACTGAGAATATTTTAAGGGGTGGTATGTTTAAATATAAGCAAAAAATGCAATAATTATATTAAAAAAATATTTTTATTATAAATCAATAAAATAAAAAATAAATAATTACGTATTTAACAGACACAATATATTTAAATGGTTTTTTTTAAATTTTAATTAATATATTTTTTTATATTTCCGATACCTTACCACCCTCTAAAATATTATCAGTTATTTTAAGTCCACCCTGTATAGAACTGAGATAAAAAAATCATCAATACCGCACGCGGACTTAATTCCAAACGATGGTCGTATACCAAGTTCAATATTTCGACTATAAGTATATCAAGGTTATAGGCGAGGGAATTTACAAAAATCCGTTTTAATTTAAACGGTTATTAAGACTGGAAGATCGGGAATAATATTAATAAAATCCTGATCGATCGTCTTAATCCAGGTTTACTGTGATTTCCTGTATTGTAAGGTAAATACTGATTATTAAGTCGGTGACCTGTGTAGCTAGTAATAGTTAAGATCACCGACAGACAATGAATTAACACGTTGTTGTGTCTAAAAAAATATATCAATAAATATTCATGATGGCGATTTATTTCAGTGCATTAATAATTTAATAATATGCATATTAAATAATATTTATATATGTTCATTTTAAATATTAAACAGTTTACGATAGCAAACAACCTTTAAACTCATATTATTCGAAACAGCTCAATATGGAGTTGTGGATCGATTTGTCGATAATTCAAGTCAAGTTTTCCATGTATATTTTATGATTAACAATATCCATTGTCGTGTTTTAATGTATCACGTGAATCTATCTAAACAATATAGAAGTAAATTGATGATAATTGTTAATGTGTATAATAAAAAAGATAGAGAGAAGTGAGCAAGTCATGCGATTCGCACAGAATGACGACGTGAGTGTTTAAGTTTCATTAAGGAACGTAATTAGGTCTCAATTAACATTAATTTAGAACCCGGCGAACAAATAGATTAATGCTTCCATACAAACACACACACTTTGTACTTACAATTATACAAAGGAGGCCACAGGGGATTTGGAAAAAAAATAGTTCAATAATTAAACTTATGGTTGAGTACAGTAAAACCCCAATTTAACGATAAACATTTAAAAAATCCCCTGGTCTTAATTCAAATGCACGACTATTTTTTACCAACATCAAAAAGTGTATCATCAGTTAAGAATCACTCTAGCATTTTTTTACACAATTTTATAGAAAATATTATAGTTCCAAAACCATGAACTCAACATTGTGACATGTTTTGAATTAAACGATTTTAAAGGTTTTTTCTATCTTATTTAAATAAAACCTTATTGATTACATAATTGAAAGTGATAGTGAGCAAGTAAATTTATATTAAAAACAAAGTATCCTGAAATTCTATAAATAAATAGTATAATTATTCGTTGGTAATAAATCTGGAAATATTGATGACGTCATTTACTAAGCTAGTAAATATTTACCAAGCATGGAAAAACCCGGCCTTAGTTTCTTATATTGTCATACTTTAAATACGCACAGAGTTTAATTAATTTACCGCAAACGGCTGTGATTGAAGAAGATATTTTAGTCTTGTGACGTGGCCAATAAATATAATTTTATATTAATTATTAATTTATTTATATTAACCAGCGTAAAAGCTCAGGGGATAAGACACGTGGCTACAAATAATGTGGTCATGGGTTCAAATCCCGTTCACATTTTTTTAAATTGATTTGTCGGTTATTGCCATTGGGAGATTGGGAATAATATTAATAAAATCGATCGTATTGATCCAAGTTTACTCTGATTTCCTGTATTGTAAGGTAAATACTGATTATTAAGTCGGTGACCTGTGTAACTTGTAATATTTAAGATCACCGACAGACAATTAATTAAAACGTTGTTGTGTCTAAAAAACCCTCTCACAAAAAGCTCCTCGGGGCGTAATTAAATATATAAATAAATTTATAAAGAATAGTTTTAATTAGTTAATTAATATTATAGAAGTGACATAACATAATGGGTGTTCTTTTCGTAGAATAGCATTGCGAGGCGTTAAATTGGCTTCTTTTGTGCATCGAATCGATACAGTTGCAGGTTGTAATATACACGTTGAATACAACCTTCGAACTTTGAACTAATCAAACCCTAAATATAGCCTCTGGCACTTCGTTAAGGGTGGAAGAGGGTGGCTTAGAGTCTCGGGGGTGGATAATTGACGAAGCACTGACACTAACCGCTGTTTTCTCAAAACAATTTATCCACAATCAATTTGAAAAACTGACACGAGTCCTCAAATATTGATACGATAATTTGCCGAACGTAGAGAACTTGATTTTACAATAGAGTCGGTTATTTATAGAGAGATTGGTTATGTTCGTATTTAAATAATTAATAATAAAAAAAAGTATTTATTCAAAACTACCCAGGATTAACTAAAAATAAAATTGAATTATATTATTAAAAAAAGTATCTTTACTCTTAATGGTTACAATTTATTTATACACTTTGTTGGACTTTGAATCACTGAATATTGGAAAAAAAATGAATTCTTATATTATAAGTAAAAAAATAATAATAACAGTTTGGGAATCGAATAAGCAACAGGTATTTTATATCGTATTAATATTAAATAACAGCGTTTTATTATTATTATCGCAAATAAATATGGTTGTCACTAACATTTGAATTTTTTTTTGAGATACTCTCATTCCCCTAAAGTATTCTCACTAAACACCAAGTGAATTAAATACTCCACTATGTATTAGATATTATTTTTTAAGTGTATAATATGAGCGGGATCTGGTTTTAATTGGGAGTTATTCAATATTGTTTCATAAACCATTATCAAAATAATAACAATTAGCTATTGCGTTGGAGTCTACTTACATTTCGTGTGCACAATTTGCCATGAAGTTAATTAAACTATAATTTGATGTAATTGTGGCAATTCACCTCTCTTGACTCATCACAATTGAAGTGTGAAATAAAACTCCATGAAATTTTCATCAATAATTTATATATATAATTATTAAACTTATGATATTGTGTTTTCAGACCAACCCACCATCAACCAAACGTCAAGTAATGTTGTCGACGGTATCAATTTAGAGGACATCAAGGAGTTTGCCAAAGCTTTTAAATTAAGGAGACTCAGTCTTGGATTAACACAAACCCAGGTTGGACAAGCATTGTCGGTGACCGAGGGCCCTGCTTATTCCCAAAGTGCCATTTGCAGGTACAATTTCACTAATTCAACACCCATTTCTTATCAAATACATAATATTTTTTATGGAATTACGAGGAATTAATCCATGTATTGAGAACATAACTCAATTGGAGAATTTTATTGAGAAATTATTTGCAAACAATACTAATTATCAATATATTACTGTGATTATATTATGAATGAATGAAATTACTAGTTAGATTCATTCAGAATTTATATTGTCTGATAATACAAATTTACTCAGTCCACTTCACAATTGAACGACAACTCTTTGTTTTGGAATATTCAATATGTCAAATGGACGGAGTAAATATTTTTATTAAAATGCTTCTAATGGATTATTATATTCCTCATTCCCAGTGCCCTGGCTTCGCAGATGTTTGCTGCGCAGCTGTCGACTCAACAGCAAAACATGTACGTGCTTAGATCATTATATTTTTCATTAAATCAAATTCATCAACTCTATATGTTTGGATTCCAATCAAACATTAGAACTAAAACTAACATTAGATTCACATCATCATTTCACCAATCCCTTGCATGCACCATTGTACAAGAATATTTGATCAATTATTAACCAACCTCTTTTACGTTCTTTTAATATATGTTCTTACATGTTGTATATTTAAAATTATCATTGTGAGGCCTGTTCATGTTGTTTTTATGCTTTACGAAAAAGCCAGGGCATTGGCATGAGAAGAAAGAATGTCGTTATGATATCATGTAGACGATTCATTTTGTTTTTTTTATATTTTACATGAAAAAGACATGTCAATGTCCTGTGCTTGAAAAGAGAAACAAGTTTAGTATTATCATTTTGTTGACTGTAACTAATCGGTTCTTTTTGATTTTATTCTATTAATTTAGATTTGAGAAATTGGATATAACACCAAAAAGCGCTCAAAAAATAAAGCCAGTATTGGAGAGGTGGATGAAAGAAGCAGAAGAAAGGTAATTTTTACTGTGCTAGCCCTCCAATGAGAATAATAAGTAATTATTAAAAAGAAAGTAATCTTTTGTTAGAGTGTAAACAAAAAATTGTGTGGTTCAGTTGTTTTAAATGAATGATGGGTTTGAATGATGACTTTTCTTTTGCTTTTTTCATCTGAACCAATTATGGCTCTGTGATTTTCCACTAGTTTGTATGCAACATATTAGCAAATTCATTTAATTTTGAGAAATAGGCCTCCAATGTATAACTTAACTTATTAATTCATTTTGTATATTATTAGCACTCACGGAGAGTTCACGTATCGATTGTGAGTATATGATTTTAATGTTTTAGGTATGCTTCTGGACAGGGTCATTTGACTGATTTTATTGGTATGGAACCAAGTAAAAAACGCAAAAGGAGAACTTCTTTTACACCGCAAGCTCTTGAACTTTTGAATGCTCATTTTGAGAGAAATACTCATCCGTCAGGTAACTTTCAAATACATGTATTATCTTTAAACACCACTGATTATATAAATGCTAATGTATTTGTTAATGGCTTTTCAGGCACAGAAATTACAGGTTTAGCCCATCAATTAGGATATGAACGAGAAGTTATACGAATTTGGTTTTGCAACAAAAGGCAGGCACTCAAGAACACCGTTCGGATGATGTCCAAAGGAATGGTGTAAAATAAGAAATTCAACTTGTCAAACTTGGTTGCAAAGCAACGCTAAGAATAAATATATATAAATGAATATAAATATTAATACTGAGCGATTTGTATGTATAAAGTGATATTGTGATACACTGAGTTCATTTCCTTTTTTTGAAAGCTGATGCCTAAGCTTTTTATTTCATAAATATGAATGTACCTTCATCTCAAATAATCACTATTTCCATTTTGTTGTTAAGTAGATAGAATATTTCCATTATTATCTACATGAATGAATAATAAGTTGTCACTTAACTGGGTACATTTATGTTGAGAAATTCAACTTTGTTTCTTATTCACTTAAAAATACTCAAATCAAAAATATGTGTCGCAAATTATATTCATAGAAATTGAAAAATGGTTAGGAATGTATCTTATCACAAATCTCTCCCCCTGGATTTAGTAAACGATAGGATTTTTGTCTTTCGATAATGTGGCTAATATTGCAATTTTATTTTTTAATAGTGTAATTTCTTCCGAATATATGTTATTTTGTTAAATTATAGTAAAATTTGCATCCAAACATGATGCGAATCTTCAAGTCCGTAGTCAATTCCTAATTTTTGTTATTTATTCTCCTATTCATAATGCTGTATACGAGTAGAGTATAATCCAAAAATAAAATATTATATAAATTATGTATATAAACTACTATTTATCTGAAATAATAGTATTTGTATGATTAATTATTGAACATTCTAATTTTACTGTGACATTTCATGAAAACCGTTTCACTATCAACAAATCCCAAATTTACAATTCATCGGAATAAAAAGTCTTTTAAATAACATTCGATACTGTCTCGTTTTCAAGAAAATGTCACTCATATTAGATACAATTATACTATTGTAAGTTTGAATAGTTTAGGTTGTAAGTAAATATATTGACCAATGAATAACAACTTGTGATCAAAATTTCTATTGTACAAAATTGAAAGAAAAAAATAGTATTTTCGGCTGTTGAAATTTATAAGAAAGAAAAAAACAAATTAAGATATTTAAATATTTTGGCTATATAAAAATGAAATCAAATGTTTTGGCATGTGTTTCGATTGTGATTTTCAAAATTTTAATCATTGGAAAATATATGCAAATAGAGTAACCGACACTTACACATTAATACATAATATTTAAAATAAACATAAACAGTATTCAATAAACTACATAGACATACCCAGTATTCATACGAGAGCAATTCATAATAATTGGAAATAGAAAAAGATTATCACTTATCTAACAACACAAATACATATTTGAAATGGTGTCATGGCAAACAATTATTTTTAAGTACAATCACAATGTTCCTCTAATGATACCAATAATCAATAGCCCAATTTATATTTTCCAAACCATCACCGATCAACGAGACAAATAAGTTTTACTGTTTGATAAACAATAGAAATTAATTCTGTTTTCCGATGAACTGACACCATTTGAATAATAACTTTGTGCACCCACTAGTCTCTGGCTTGCAATATTATAGTTTCAGTAAATTACATTGTATGGTGGAAATGCGAGAAAGTTCCTATCGAAACAAAATGAGAATGTATTGACAATGTTTCAAGGAAAGTTATAATTGCGTTGATCGTTCTTTTATTTTATTATACCGAATATTTTAATTATGACATGATCGTCACACATATTACAAACCGAATAGAATATTGTAAATGCAGCAGGTTCAAATGATTTGTTTTTTGGTTATTTTGATGGTTTAAATTAAAAGATTATTATATATTATTTAGATTTCTTTTTTTACAATGTTGATGAATGATGTGTAAATATTTTATTCAAAAGTTCGAACACTGTAAATGTTTTTTCTTAAAGAAATAGACTATATTGAATGCAGGCGTTGTAAATGATGAGTGGAAATAAATAGGTAATGTTTTAATTACAACAAATCTTTTATTTATCCTAATATCCTTTATAATAATAAAATGTTGACACTTTTGTACAAGAATATTAATATAAAGCCGGGCCTCGGAATCTGGAAAGGCCACCATTACCACTGAGCATTTGAAAATTGCTTATACTTGTTGGGAATTGGCAAATGAATTCGACATTTCTATTCCGGAACAAATTCTGTTGCGTATATTAAAGAATGAAGCATTTTTTAATACTAAATACTAGTCGATAAAGTTCTCTTGTACATATTGCTATTCTTAAAGCATTATCGCAGAGTAAACATGTTTAGTATGTCATGAATTTTGTATGAATGTATGAAGCATTGTTGGGTGTTTGGATTATCGAAGCTCTATTCACTATTGTATAATATAGTCTACCGGTTCTTAATAATTAATAATCCAGCAAGTAATAATCTTTACCATAACACATGAGAATATTAAATTGAATAATTAAAATTATTGCCTCTATGTTTATTCAAAAATAGATTGAATGAACATATTTTGTTTCATAGTAAAATTGCTGGCCTGAAATTATAAGAGATGTCACTACAAGTTAGAATGAAAATTCTATGCTCTTATAATTTCATAGCAACAGAAAATAATAAAATATATCAGATGTATTTTCAATATGCTTGTTTATTTTGTTTGAATTTCTTTGGCATCGCTCACCAGATCAAAGTTCTCTTGAAGAGGCATTCCCCTTTTAGCTTTTCTTTCAAGATACTCAACAGTAGAGTAACAAATCGCACCGACTACCATCACAACAAGCAAAATATACAATTTAACTCTGGTACATAGCATTGGAGAGTAAATGTAAGTTATGACACTTCCCGTCGATTCCCATAATCTGAAATTAGAGTATGCCGCTTCTTCATTACCGGGGAACATGAGGCCGGACAAAGCTGAAACAGAAGTGTATTTAAATATTAGTTTGCAATAAATCCGAATAAGGTGGGTATAGGTATAGAATGTTAGCAACCCTGGGGTGTCGATAGAGATTTATTGTTGTGTGCTTTAGTTCTACAAATTGTCACCCCTGTAAAAGTTTTATCCGAAGAATATCAACAGGGGAATTGCAGTGATAAATCTGTATATTCTATCACAACTCAATGGTGGTAATATTATAAATTACCTAGTTAGCATTATAACACATGAGTTTAATTATTTATTTGGTCTAAAAGTATTTACTATTACATACTGGGTTTGTGGTTTGCATTGCAGGTACAATTTGTACACAAACACCTTTCCTAATTAGTAGTCACAGCAATATTATTATATTGTAATAGTATTCTCGTATTTATAAATTGCGTGTCAAATCCAATCAATCAAAGTATATTTTTTAATATTAAAAATACCGGCGATACATCAATGAAGCTGACAAGTGGTTTAATACACACAGAAATTCTAATACAAATATGTGACTAGGCTGTTTTATTTTTCATAATATTTACTAACCGTTTACTTGGACCAAAAGTAGGGCATCTGCCAATCCCCAAAGAGCAGCAATTACGAAAAAAATAACCGGATAATCCGGTCTTGGCTTCCATACTTGCAGGATGATGAAAAGCATGAGAAAGAGCACCTGAAAAATTTATAAAAAAAAAAATATATTTATTTATTGAAATCTCGGAAAACAGATTGTTCAATCAGAAACACCTCAAGTTGAAATGTACCGGAAAAGTATAAAACCCTTGTCCCAAAGAATAAAACAAAGAAAGTGGACGGATAAAAAAGAAGACCCTCTAGGATAATCTATTGAAGAATACATTTGAATATATTTGTACCGTAAAAATC